>PVHX01005767.1:77665-108814 GCA_004024805.1 Geosciurus inauris
GGGTACCGGGGATTGAACTCAGGGGCACTTGACCCCTGAGCCACATCCCCAGCCCTATTTTGTGTTTTATGTAGAGACAGGGTCTCACTGAGTTGCTTAGTGCCTCGCCATTGCTGAGGCTGGCTTTGAACTCGCGATTCTCCTGTCTCAGCCTCCCTAAGTGCTGGGATTACAAGCGTGAGCCACCGCGCCCGGCTGCGTATTGTTTTTTATGCCTCTGTATATTTCAAGTACTACATAATTAAGTGGGTAAAAGAGTAGAAGACTAAGTCACAATTAATATTTCCCAAAATTAAATGTTTATCTTTAAAGAGGGGAGAAGCTAGGCATCCCAGTTACTTGGGCAGCTGAGGTAGGAGAATTGCAAGTCCGAGGCCAGCCTTAGTGAGACCCTATACAAAATAAAAAATAACAGTGTCTGGGGAGGTAGCTCAGGGGTAGAGCACCTCTGGGTTCAACTCCCAGTACCAAGAAAATAAATGAGTAAAGAAGGGAGAGAACCCAGGCGCAGTGGTGCAAGCCTGTAATCCCAGCACTTTGAGAGGCTGAGACAGGAGGATCTCAAGTTCAAAGCCGGCCTCAGCAACGGCAAGGCACTAAGCAACTCAATGAGACCCTGTCTCTACATAAAACACAAAATAGGGCTGGGGATGTCGCTCCATGGGTGAGTGCCCCTGAGTTCAATCCCTGGTACCAAAAAAAAAAAAAAAAAAAAGGGAGAGAGTGCTGGGCAGGGGGGAGTCCCATCTTTGTGTGACTAAACTCTTCTAGGAGGGTGACGTGTTGTAAGGCACCAAGGAGTGGTTGGGCTGCATGGCCGGTACTCCATGTGCATTCTGGTTTCAGGCTCTACTGAAGAAACATGAAGCTCTGCTTTCAGATCTCAGTGCCTATGGCAGCAGCATCCAGGCTCTGCGGGAGCAGGCTCAGTCATGCCGGGTAAGTGTCTTGTCAGTTCCAGGTCACTTGGGGGTTAGGGTGGGGACAGGGAAAGCTCTGTGGCCAGATACTGCCAGCAGATGTTATGGCTGTCAGCAACATTGTTGTGATGTGAAAGTTTACAATGAGGCAGTTTAAAATGAGACTTTTAAAAGATATCAGCTTCAATAAGATTTTATTGGTAGCTTCAGTGAAGAACTCTCATAAATGTGTATGTGTAAATTTGGGGTAAAGTTGGATTCTCTGTGTGTTTAGAGGACACACCATGGGTGTCTTAAATTGTGTATGTTCTTCCTTTGTATTTTCAGCAACAAGTGGCCCCCATGGATGATGAGACGGGGAAAGAGCTGGTCTTGGCTCTATATGACTATCAGGAGAAGAGTCCTCGTGAGGTCACCATGAAAAAAGGGGACATTCTTACCCTGCTTAACAGCACCAACAAGGCAAGACACAGAGACTGGCTGGCACACATGCACATCAGTACCATGTTGTCGGGTTTCCATGAGTGGTTAGAGTATGAAGAAGGAGAAACGAGGGTGTCCTGTCGGTCTCCCACTTAAGTACATTTGTCCAGTGTGTGAGTCATCAGGAAGGTCCCTAAACACATGTCCTGCAAATAGTGTAGACAGTTGCACTCTCAGGGGTGACTTTTTCACATTAAACCTCTCCAGGTGGGATTCTTTCCCATTTGAGCCATAATCTGCTGCTTTGTAACTTGTATCCATTGTTGTTTTCCATATTGTATTGCAGTAACGGGCATGGAATCCAGGGCCTCTGCATGCTAGGCAAATACCTACCACTGAGCCATACCCAAAGTAGCTACCTGTTTTTGGATATGTTTTCTGCAGTGCTGGGGATGGAACCCATGAGTGCTCTACAACTGAGCTACATCTTCATAGCTTTTTATTTTTTATTTTGAGACAGAGCTCCACTAAGTTGTTGAGGCTGGCTTCAAACTCCATCTTCCTGCCTTAGCCTCCCAAGTCCTGGGATTGTAGGTGTCTGCCTCCATCCCCATCTCTGTTGGTTATTAATCTAAAAGTACAGCTGTCTCAGCTTGGCAAGTAGTTGAAGTCAGCCAAGATGTCACCCTGTAGGTTTTGTTGTCTTCAGGTTATATACCGCCTGGTTTGTCAGCTTTCTTCCTTGACACATGCTGATACAACAGTGAGCTTGAAGGGTGATGCATGTTCTTCCATGCTAGCTGAGTGTTCTCAAAAGATCCTGTCTCCCATCTTGGATATGCCCAGTGAAACATTTGGGGGCATTGTTAAGAACCTTCTTCCAGCCGGGCGTGGTGGCGCATGTCTGTAATCCCTGCACTTTGGGAGGCTGAGACAGGAGAATCGCGAGTTCAAAGCCAGCCTCAGCAACGGCGAGGCGCTAAGCAACTCAATGAGACCCTGTCTCTACATAAAACACAAAATAGGGCTGGGGATGTGGCTCAGTGGTTCAGTGCCCCTGAGTTCAATCCCTGGTACCAAAAAAAAAAAAAAAAAAAAAAAAAAAAAAGAACCTTCTTCCCTCACCTAGTTTACTCTCATGAGTGTTTTTGTTGTTTGCGGTGCTGGAAATTGAGCTCAGAGCCTTGCACATGCCTGACAAGCACCCTACCACTTAGGCCCCCCGCCTTTTTTAAATCTTTTTTAGTTGTAGATGGACACACACCTTTATTTTATTTATTTATTTTTATGTGGTGCTGAGGATCAATACAGTGCCTCACACGTGCTTGGTGAGTGCTCTACCACTGAGCTATAGCCCCAGTTCCTCACTGAGCCCTTTTTTTATTTCAAGGTAGAGTTCGTAGTAGTGAAGATTGAACCTACAGCTTCACAGATGGCTGGGCAAGCATTCTACCACTGAGCTGCATCTTCAGCCTATTTTAATTTGTTTTCTTTTTATTTCTCTTTTTTTCTTTTCAGTACCGGGGATTGAACTCAGGGGCACTCGATCACTGAGCCACATCCCCAGCCCTATTTTGTATTTCATTTAGAGAAAGGGTCTTGTGGAGTTGCCTAGTACCTCTTTTTTGCTAAGGCTGGCTTTGAACTCACGATCCTCCTGCCTCAGCCTCCAGAGCTGCTGGGATTACAAGCTTGCGCTACTGCGTCCAGCTATTTTTCTGTTTTTGTGTATGTGAAATATATGTGAACAAAATCGTTTTGCTTCTTTTGAAATAGAAATTCCCAGCATATTTGTTATTAGAGTTTTATATTTATACATAGTATTTGGGTTTATCCTGACAATTTATCTATTTTTACAGTATTAGAGATTGAATCCAAGGGCTTTCTACCACTGAGCTACATCCTTGGACTTTTTAGCGGGGGTGGGGTGATGACACACTGGGTATTGAACTTGAGTACTTAACCACTGAGCCACATCCCCAGCCCTTTTTTGTATTTTACTTAGAGACAGGGTCTCACTGAGTTGCTTAGCACCTTGCTAAGTTGCTGAGGCTGGCTTTGAATTTGAGATCCTCCTATCTTATCCTTCCAAGCCACTGGGATTACAGATGTGCGACACTGCACCTGACTTCCCCAGACCTTTTTAATGTTTTATTTTGAAATAAGATCTCACTAAGTTACCCAGGCTGGCCTCAAATTTGCGGTTCTGCCTCAGGCTCCCATGTCACTGAGATTACAGGCATACCTCACCACTCCCAACTCTGGCCCTTTTTTTTTTTTTCCGGTACTGGGGATTGAACTCAGGGGCACTTGACCACTGAGCCACATCCCCAGCCCTATTTTGTGTTTTATATAGAGACAGGGTCTCACTGAGTTGCTTAGCGCCTTGCCGTTGCTGAGGCTGGCTTTGAACCCGCATTCTCCTGTCTCAGCCTCCCTAAGTTCTGGGATTACAGGCTTGAGCCACCATGCCCGGCTTCCAACTCTGGCCCTTTTAAAATTTTAATTTGAGTCAGGTGTGGAGAGTGCAAGCCTGTATTCCCCAACTCAGGAGACTGAGGCAAGAGGATCACAAGTTCAAGGCCAAGCTCAGCAATTTAGCAAGGCTCTAAGCAACTTAGCAAGACCTTGTCTCAAAAAATAAAAAGTGGGGCTGGGGCTGTAGCTCAGTGGCAGAGCGCTTGCCTAGCACGCATGAGGCACTGGGTTTGGTTCTCAGCACCACATATAAATAATAAATGAATAAAATAAAGATCCATCAACAACTAAAAAAAATTTTTTTTAAATAAATAAATAAATAAAAATAAAAAATAAAAAAATAAAAAGGATCCAGGCATGATGGTGCTCGCCTGTAATCACAGCATCTTGGGATGCTGAGACAGGAGGATTAAGAGTTCAAAGTGAGTCTCAGCAACTTAGGTCCTAAGCAACTCAGCAAGACCTTCTCTCTAAATAAAATACCCAATAAAAGGGCTGGGGATGTAGCCCAGTGGTTAAGTGCCGTTGGGTTCAATCCCTGATACCAAAAAAAAAAAAAAGTTTAAAAAGACTGGGGACGTGGCTCAGTGGTAAAGCTCCCCTGGATTTAATCCTCAATCCCAAAACTAAATAAATAATGTCACGCACCATGGTGCATTCCTGTACTGCCAGCTGCTCAGGAGACTAAAGCAGAAGGATCGCAGGTTCAAAGTCAGCCTTGGCAACTTAGACAGACCCTGTCTTTTTTTTTAGTTGTAGATGGACACAAATATCTATTTATGTTTATGTGGTACTAAGGATCGAACCCAGTGCCTCACGCATGCGAGGCAAGTGCTCTTAACACTAAGCTACAACCCCAGTCTGAGAGACTCTGTCTTAAAATTTTAAAATGTGGCTCAGTGGTTAAGTGCCCCTAGGTTCAATCCCTGGTACCAACCCCCTGACCCCCACCAAAAATAATCAATAATAATAATCAATAAATTAAAATGTTTGCTTCAGATGGTCTTGCTAAATTGTTTAGACTTGCCATCTTTCTGCCTTAGCTCCCTGAATAGCTGAGATTATAGGTGTGCACTGTTATGACACCTGATTACAACTGAGTTGTTTTTGGTTTTTGTTTTAGTTCTTGCTTTTGCTGTACTCAAGATTGAACCCAGGGCACTCTGCAACTGAGTTACATTCCCAGCCCTTTTTATTTTTTATCTGGGGACCAGGTCTTGCTATGTTTCTCAGGCCTGCCTGAAACTTGCAGTCCTCTAGCCTCTGCCTCCTAGCCACAACTGAGGTTTTTATTGAATTTAATTCTGATTTACTGAAAGTTAAACAGATATTTAGTGAGTGGCTGAAGTATTGGGCAGCACAGTTTTGGAGTCTCTAAGCAAAAGGAAGACAGTCCTATGTGGTTTCTGGCATTCCTGCTTCCCCTGTGACTCTATGCATGGCAGTGCACAGTGACTGCTATCACAGGCTTCTTAAAATGCTCAGAGCTGTTAGGGGCATTTGCCACACACACACGCGTGCACACAGATACACAGGCCTGCATGGGTTCTCTCTCAGGAAAGGAATCTGCTCTCACTTCTCTTCCTTTTTTTTTTCTCTTAGGACTGGTGGAAAGTGGAAGTGAACGATCGTCAGGGTTTTGTGCCAGCTGCATATGTGAAGAAGCTGGACCCTGCCCAGTCAGCCTCTCGGGAAAACCTCCTGGAGGAGCAGGGCAGCATAGCGCTTCGTCAGGAGCAGATCGACAACCAGTAAGGGGCACACCGTTGGCACCAAGGGTCAAGCATCACTCAGGGATTGGTCTGTCCCTTGCAGGTGTTGGTGGAGTTTTGAGGCCTCTGGAGCCAGTCTGCCTTCCTTTTGCTTTCCCAAACTCACTTTGAACCCACCCACCTCCCTGTTTGAGCCTCAGATCCCTGACTGGTACCTTAATCTCCTGTGTTTTGTTTTTTTCCCATTTGTTTCTTTTTCTAAATGGCATTTTCCTAAACATTGCCGTCTTAACCTTTCTCTTGTGGTTCAAGATGCTTTTTGAAATGGATTTTTAGATTTTTCACCCCTCTGATGTGCCTCCCTCTTTGGATGGCTGCTTAGAGAACATTTCTCTGTACCATGGCTTTGTGTTCTAAGGATGGCGTTTATTTTTTTTGTAAATGTCTCTATCCTCGTTACTATAGTTAAGCCACCATGTTGACTTGTGCCCTCCCTTAGGGCATATCTTACTCCTAACGAGACCAATAGCTTTGGATACTTGGGAAGCATCCAGAAAACACATTCTCACTAGAGTTTATAATAATGGAACTCTTCTGACCATAATGGTTCTTGAAAAAGCTAGAAATTATTTGTGTATGTCCAGACTCTCTTAGTGTTGAGATAAGGACAGATTTAGATTCATGTTCTTACCAGCAACCTGGGTCATTAATACAAGAGCAGGAACACTGGTCATGTATATATGTCTAAATTGACTATTATCAATCAGTAAAATTTCTTTCCAAGTGCATTTTGTCCCTGGGCTTTGTTCTGTGAAGTTAATAGTGTTTGCAGTACAGGAGAGTCTGCCTCAAGCATGGCAGACGTGTCAGGAAGAATGAAGGTGAACTAACACTTGATTTGCGTTTTCCTGCTTCTTCCCTACTGTGATTTCATTCATGGCCTGGACTGCTTCTAAAAGCTTTTGAATGACTCCTTAATTTTCCCCATTGTAAGCATCCATCATCATGGCACCAGTCGGAGCTGCCGCTCTTCTTCCCCATGGATTAATCCCACTAATTTGTGCATGCTTTTGCTGTGCCCCCTCTGTGCAGGACACGCATAACTAAGGAGGCCGGCAGTGTATCTCTGCGTATGAAACAGGTGGAAGAACTGTGAGTAGGCCAAGAGCCTCGCTGGGCTCCCTGTGTCCACTGCTAGCCTGTCCATCCTCCCTCTGCTGCTTCTCTCCAAGGCACTTGTTCATCTAGGAAGATGAGGTGGTGGGAGGGGCTGGCGTCTGTGCAACAGCTTTGCTGGCAGGGGAGAGGATTCAGTGAGCTGTGCCTACGGATGACTGCTGCTCTCATCGGTTGCTTCATGTGCAGCTGTGCATTCAGAGTGCTGTGGTCCCTTGCTGTCAGTCTCCTGGTACACCAGCCACCGCCAGCAGCCAGTGTGAAGGCGAGCCTGTGGAATCCTTAAGAGGAAGGAAGTTGAATGGCTCTCTTAGAGTGCCTGTGTTCTTCATAACTCGTTGCTTTTTTTGTTTGGGAAGCTTAGATTTAATGGTGATTTTAGATTTTTTTTTAATTTTCAACTTAGTTTTTAAATCATTTGTCATTCTCATGTCTGTAAAGAGAGTGGGAGTTCAGCTTTTTGAACTTTAGTTCCCAAGGGTTAGAATAGTCTTTGATTCTTCTTAAGACTTCCTGGTAACGAAACTGTACAGGTACTCTGTACTCTGTCTGATTGTCCTTCTGAAGTTGCCATGACTTTCTGAAAAACAAGTATATAATTTTAGAAATGTCCTACAGATCCAAAGATACAGACATCCTTATGAGTTTGTTTTAAAGTTTGGTGTACCTTGTCCTACCTGGGGGCTGCTTGGAGAATTACCAAAAAAAAGAGAAAAACCCTCTGTATATATTACGCAAAGTCATCTATCTCATCTCTCCGCCTTAGTCACATGAACCCTGTGTTTCTGTGCTAAATGCTTGGTTTCGGTCATCTGGTCATGATGTTGTAAGAGCAGAATTGGCTTGGGATGTGTGTGCCTGGCTGTTGTGGCCACCTAGTTGTGAACACTACAGGGCGTGCTCATTCCTGAGGCTGTAGTGTGGGTGCTTGGAGTCCTCATCCATGCATTCTGATCCTTTGTCACCAGGGCACCATCTTTACAAACTCATACCTTGAATCACATCTTGGAGACACCTAGTGGTTTGTATTTGTGTTCTCATCTCTAGTCCTTGCCATATAACCGCCTTCCTGCCCTTCTTGTCACCCTCTTGACTTACATCAGATATCACTCTCTGCTGGAACTGGGTGAGAAGCGGAAAGGCATGTTGGAGAAGAGTTGCAAGAAGTTTATGTTGTTCCGTGAGGCAAATGAGCTACAGCAGTGGATCAACGAAAAGGAAGCTGCTCTCACGAGCGAAGAGGTCGGTGCAGACTTAGAGCAGGTCGAGGTGCTGCAGAAGAAATTCGATGACTTCCAGAAGGTATGGGAAGTCTTACAGCTGAGCTGGAAAATCACTGACTGGTGTTCTTAATTTTTTTTTTTGTAATTTTTATACCTTTTTTTTTTTTTTAATGTTGTGCTGAGGATGGAACCCAGTGCCTCACATGTGCTAGGCAAGTGCTCTACCACTGAGCCACAAGCCCAGCTCCTGGTTTTCTAGATTGATTGATTGATTGATTGATTGATATCGGGGATTGAACTCAGGGGCACTCGACCACTGAGCCACGTCCCCAGGCCTATTTTGTGTTTTATGTAGAGACAGGGTCTCACTGAGTTGCTTAGTGCCTCGCCATTGCTGAGGCTGGCTTTGAACTCACGTTTCTCCTGTCTTAGCCTCTCAAAGTGCTAGGATTACAGGTGTGTGCCACCACGTCTGGCTCTAATATATTTTCAAGGTTCATCCTTATAGCATATATTGGTATTCCATTCCTTGTTATTGCTGAATAATATTACATTATATGATTTAGCACATATTTTTCTTATATTCTTCAGTTTAAGAGTATTCTTTTTTGGGAGGGGCGCAGGTACCAGGTATTGAACTCGGGGCACTTGGCCACTGAGCCACATTTTGTATTTTATTTAGAGACAGGGTCTCACTGAGTTGGTTAGTGCCTTGCTTTTGCAGAGGCTGACTTTGAACTTGCGATCCTCTTGCCTCAGCCTCCCGAGCTGCTAGGCACCCAGCTTAAGAGTATTTTTTTTTTATTATTAAATAAATATATATTTTTTTAGTTGTCAATGGATGTTTATTTTATTTATTTATATGCAGTGCTGAGAATCAAACCCAGTGCCTCACACATACTAGGTAAGCACTCTGCCACTGAACCACAACCCCAGCCTAAGAGTATTCTTATAACCAATTAAAATGTGAAAGGATGAGCTGGTTGTGGTGGCACATGCCTATAATCTCAGCGGCTCAGGAGGCTGAAGCAGGAGGATCACAAGTTTAAAGCCAGCCTCAGCAATTTAGCAAGACCCTGTCTCAAAAAATAGAAGACTAGGGATATGTGGCTCAGTGGTTAAGTGCCCCTTGGTTCAATCTCCAATATAAAAGGGAGGAGGGATTTCTCTCTTTCTCTCCCTCTACCTCCCTCCTTCTCCCCATCCTTCCCTCCCTCCCGCCTTCTCTATTCATTGGGCTTTAATTACATTTTACATTGTGTCTGCCTTTAAAAATGTTTTTTAAAATCTACATTTAAACTGAGTAGTTATTCTTTTTTTTTTTTTTTAATATTTTTTAGTTGTTGATGGACCTTTATTTTTATTTATTGGTATGTGGTGCTGAGAATCGAACCCAGTGCCTCACGCATGCTACGCAAGCGTTCTACCACTGAGCCACCACCCCAGCCCCTGAGTAGTTATTCTTTGCCCATAGTTAGTCAAGTAAATTTGAGACAGACTGCTTCTAATACCCTATTATTTTTTCCTTGATAGCTGTAGTCAGATTTCCTGATCCAGACCCCATGAAGAGTAGGGGAAACAATTCATAGGATGCTATAGAGCAGACCTTCCTAGGCTCAAGCCATTTTTGTGAATATCCTTGGCCCTCTTCTCCCTTGATTTGCCATGGTGGATTTAGTTATGGTGACTTTTGCTTTAAAGGATCTGAAGGCCAATGAGTCCCGGCTGAAGGACATTAACAAGGTGGCTGAAGACCTGGAGTCTGAAGGTCTGATGGCAGAGGAGGTACAGGCTGTGCAGCAGCAGGTAGGTATCTTCATCTTGGAGCCAGGTGTTA
Organism: Geosciurus inauris; assembly: GCA_004024805.1. Taxonomy (NCBI): domain Eukaryota; kingdom Metazoa; phylum Chordata; class Mammalia; order Rodentia; family Sciuridae; genus Geosciurus; species Geosciurus inauris. Next base: position 87,435 of record PVHX01005767.1, read on the forward strand.
TTGCCATTAGGGAGCAACTTGGCTTCTTCTGTGCCCCTCAGTGCCCCACAAGTGTCATCTCAGAGTACAAAATGGTGCTTAAACAGAGGTCTAGTCCTCTGTGTGCCCTAAATTTCCTTGGGCCATATCCCTCTTTATTCATCTAGTGGGGGTCTTTTGTGTTCTCCTAAGTCCATTGAAAGCTGTGAAATGTTTGCATAGCCCTTAATTAATGGCAGTTTCACAAGTTCCTTAAATAAATAAAATGTTTTGCATATAAATACTGACTTGAAATTCTGCTGGCCAGTGGGCTAGCATTCTCGTCTGTCTTTTGTTACTTTCTCCTGTGTCTCCTGTTCTGACAGTATTGAATGTTCTGGGAGATTTTATTTCCTGTGAAGATAAAATTGGTTTCTCTCTCCCTGTAGGAGGTGTATGGCATGATGCCCAGGGTAAGTCGTAGGAGCTCTGCGTGGGACTTGGACATGAGAAGGAGGTGGTAGATCCTGGGAAGAATGTAAAGTCAAGAGCTGCTTCTTTTTTTTTTTTTTTAACAACCTTTATTTTATTTATTTATGTATGTATTTTGTATGTGGTGCTGAGGATTGAACTCAGTGCCTCACGCGTGAGGGGCAAGCGCTCTACCGCTGAGCCATGACCCCAACCCCTAGAGCTGCTTCTTGAGGATTTCTGTTCCTGAAAACCAGAGATCCTTTCGTGTGTAAAAAGTCTGTGGAAAAGAAACTCCAGATATTGATTTCTATCTGCCATACTGCAAAAGACCCCAAATTTTTTATCCCTTCAGTTTTCTAAACCTTTATGCACAGCTACCAATTTAGGTTTGGTTTTTACCCCTTTCAAAGAATCTTTTGAGTATGACCTGAAGAAAAGTTGATCATTTCCTTATTAAGTTTCTTCGTTTTCTCCACTTCTACTAGATAAAAAATTTAGGAATTTTTCTATTTGTTTAATTCCTCTCCAAAACCTTGGATTTTGTTGCTAGCTGGTGGTAAAGTTTAAATCATATAGAGTGATGCTGTTGTATTCATTATTCTGTGAACTCCCTTGGGGAAGACTAGAGTCATTGGTGGGAGTGCCAGGTGCTAGGTGACTCTCTACTCACCTGCACACTGTCTAAACTGATGCTTCTTTGACTAGGATGAAACGGATTCCAAGACAGCCTCCCCATGGAAGGTAAGGGCTCCTTTGAAAGTTATTGTTTCTAAGAATTTTGCAGGAACATACAGCATTTTTTTTAAAAATATATATTTTTTTTTTAAATTTTTTGTTTAGTTGTAGATGGACACAATGTCTTTATTTTACTGCTTTGTATATGGTGCTGAGGATCAAACCCAGAGCCTCATGCATGCGAGGCAAGCGCTCTACCACTGAGCTACATTCCCAGCCCCAAAAATATTTTTTAGTTATATGTGGACACAGTGTCTTTATTTTGTTTATTTATTTTTATGTGGTGCTGAGGATCGAACCCAGTGCCTCACATGTGCGAGGCAAGCACTCTGCCACTGAGCCACAACCTCAGCCTCGAACATACAGCATTTTATGTCCTTTTCTGGCGTGCCTTTTTCTGAGTATTCTGATTTTCGTGGACCTTTGGTAATCTCTGGACTCATTTGGGCTAGCTTCTTTCTGACCTTGGTATTGTGTTCTGTCATTCTCTGGAAATGTAATGTGTGATACACAAAAACAAAGTGCTTGTGTTTGGGTGCTCAGAGTAGGCAGTTCATGTCCATGCCAGAGTGTTCGTCGAAGAGGCAGCACAGCATCAGACTAGTAGGATGGCAGTCCAAGAGAAGTGATATAAACACACAAATGACTGAGAACAGAAAGAGTATAAACCTCCCCACCACCACCATTTAATGATCTGCCTAACCTTTTTTTCTGTAGCCTAAGAAAGACTTCCTGCTGTTGGGCTCAGGGACCTAGGCCTATAATCCCACCTACTGTGGAGGCTGAGGCAGGAGGACCTCAAGTTCAAGGCCAGCCTCAGCAACTTAACTAAGATTCTGTCAAAAAAAAAAAAAAAAAAAAAGGGCTGTAGCTCAGTGGTAGAGCACTTGCCTAGCATGAGTGAGGCACTGGGTTCGATCCTTAGCACCACATATAAATAATAAATGAATAAATAAAGATCCATCAACAACTAAAAAAATATTTAAAAGAAGAAGAAGAAAAAGCTGAGAGTGTAGCTCCTGGGTTAAATCCCTAGTACCACACCCACATACATACCACATCATACAGAGAAGTGAGATTTAGTTGGACTCTCAATTCTAGCATTTTCCCTCCTGACCCAGCTCTTTATCACTTGAGCTATGGGCAAGTTTGCAGCAGATTTCTCTCTCTCTCTCTTTTTTCTTTTTTTTGGTACTAGAGATTGAACCCAGGGGTGCCTAACCACTGAGCCACATCCCCAACCCTTTTTTTTTTCTAACATTTTCTAAAAATATTTATTTTTTTTAGTTGTAGGTAGACACAGTATCTTTATTTTTATGTGGTGCTAAGGATCGAACCCAGTGCCTCTCGCGTGCTAGGCGAGTACTCTACCACTGAGCCACAACCACAGCCCTCCTTAACCCTTTTTTGTATTTTATTTAGAGACAGGGTTTCGCTAAGTTGCTTAGGGCCTCACTAAGTTGCTGGGACTGGTCTCAAACTTGGGATCCTCTTGCCTCAGCCTTCCATGTCACTGGAATTACAGGCATGGTAGCTCACACCTGAAATCCCAGCACTTTGTGAGGCTGAGACAGGAGGCTGGCAAGTTCAAAGCCAGCCTCAGCAATGGTGAGGTGCTAAGCAACTCAAACCCCGTCTCAACATAAAACACACACAAAAAAGTATATCTAACTGGAATAGGAATAAAGCATGAAAACCTAAACCTAAAAAGCCTCTCACCTAACTTCTGCTCCCTTTTCACCTGCACTGTCCTCCTGTCTGCCCCGTCCTGGGCACTCAGGCTGCCAGCGGTGGGTACATTCACTGCTTCTGACTGCTCTTTCTCATTAAATAGGCTCAGTTGAAGGGCAGAGGCATTTTTCCTATGATTCAACTTTCTCTCCTTTTTTTCAATCAATTTTTCTCATGTAACAAAAATTAATGGTAATTTGAATAGGAAACAGCTACTTATCTGACCACTTGGCAGTTTCCTGTCACCATAGTGGTTTTTTCACCCCAGAAATGTGTTTAGAAATCTTTGTGGACACCAACACCTCCTCTTTCTGAGAGGGTTAGGGACAGTGAACTTGCACACACCCACATGTCACCTGCATGTCACCTAGAGGGGTCATGGGACCATGGTGAGCTTACTCCCCTGCATCTAGGCTCTGTCCTCTCTAGTGTACTTGAAGGGGTATGTGCCAGGTGGTTTCTTTGACATAAATTGGGTGGCCTCTCTGTAGTCTGGGGGTACTTAAGATTTTTAGAAGTGAGAAGAGAGCTAATTCACTGACTTATTCCTTTTTCCTTTGGTGAAGCTATTGCCCTTCCTTCAGGAAGATGCTGTTAGAGGGAACAGCAGCCCCGTAGCTGTGTCAGACATCAGGTTGAGTTTTTAGTGCACCTCACTATTTAAACAATCTCAGCTGCCAGCAAATGTTAATGGAGTGTTTCCCAGAGTGTTCTGTAACACGGACAAGTTTTAAGGCACTAATTAATCATTGAGCTGTTTTTTCTGTCCAACCAGCTGTTACAGTGTGGTTTTCGCAGGCTGGGATGTAGCTCAGTGGTACAACGCTTGCCTCCTAGATGCAAAGCCCTGGGTTTGGTCCCCAATTCCAAAAAAGACAACGTGGTTTTCACCATTCTCCTTCAGTCTTCCTCATGTGTATTTGATCGTGGAGCTGGTCTAACTGTGCACTGTGGCTTTTCTCATGCCTTTCTCAGGTTGATAGCTTTTATTAATGCTTCTGTTCTAGATGTCACTGCTATCCCCTTAAGATGGTTTTGGTTGACTATTGGACCCATTTGGTGGCACTTGAAGCTCAGCTCTCTGTCCCTTAGCTGGCAGAAGCTTAATTGTTTTTTTTTTTCTTGTCTCTTCTTTACAGTCTGCTCGTCTGATGGTTCACACCGTGGCTACCTTCAACTCCATCAAGGTAAGAAGCAGTGACCAGCTCCATTGGCTCTCCTGCTTTTTTTCACTACCTTCCTTTCCTATCTGTATTCTCCTGGAACTCCAGAACATGCCCCTGGACATCTGGGGCAGATGCCAGCTCTTCCCAGGTCTGCTCTGGCCTGAGGATGCAGTTGGGCAAGTGTTGGAACTAGAGGCTCTAGCAGTTATTCAGGAGGCAGATGCCACATGCCAGGCACAAGGCCAGATTAGAGTGAGGATGAGTTAGCTGTGTCTGTATTCTGTTCCAAAGGGGATTCCCAGGTCAGGCCTTGGGTGAATGCCAGTCATTGGATATGCTGATTTTGACTGAAATTTTGTTGTTGTTGTTGTTGTTGTTTTAAATATTTTTACTTATAGATGGACACGATATCTTTGTTTTGTTTATTTATTGTTTTTATGTGGTGCTGAGGATTGAACTCAGTGCCTTACATGTGCGAGGCAAGCACTCTGTCGCTGAGCCACAACCCCAGCCCCGAAATTTTGTTGTTGTATACTCATTTATTCTACCAGGAAGGTTGGAAACAGGAAGTTACGTGTACTTTTAATTTAAGTCGTCTTTCTAAGTCTTGGTTGTAGGTGTGATGGAGGAGGGTGGGAGCAGGGCTGACACTGCCACCTTCCTGCAGGAACTGAATGAGCGCTGGCGGTCCCTGCAGCAGCTGGCTGAGGAACGGAGCCAGCTCTTGGGCAGTGCCCATGAAGTACAGAGATTCCACAGGTGAGGGGGCCAGTGGAGGGAGAAATGGGGACTCTTTGCCCGACATGGATGGCCAGACTTATGATTATGGTCTCAGTGTGCCAGCCAGGCCTTGCTGATACATGAACTCTGGCATGTAGGACCATATCTGACACAAGGTGATGCTCAGTAAGTACTAAGAGAACAAACGTGCTGTGCCTCCCTTCTCAGAACTGTAGGTGGTCACCTCTGGACAAATGTACAAATGCCAGAAGGATTTTATTTATTTGATTTTTTTGGTACCAGGGATTGAACCTAGGAGCACTTTACCACTGAACCACATCTCCAACCCTTTTTATTCTTTATTTTATTTTTTAAAATTTTTTTTTATATGTTGATGGACCTTTATTTTATTCATTTATTTATATGTGGTGCTGAGAATCAAACCCAGTGCCTCACTCACACATGCTAGGCAAATGCTCTACCCTGAGACACAACCCCAGCCTGCCCTTTTTATTTTTTGAGACAGGGTCTCGCTAAGTTGCTTAGGGCCTTACTGAGTAACTTATGATCCTCCCACCTCAGCCTCCTGAACTGCTGGGATTATGGGCTTGTACCACTGTGCCTGGCCATTTTCAGCAATTATTAACTAGAACGTGTGTTTCATCTACAGAGATGCTGATGAGACCAAAGAATGGATTGAAGAGAAGAATCAGGCTTTAAACACAGACAACTATGGCCATGATCTGGCCAGTGTCCAGGCCCTGCAGCGCAAGCATGAGGGCTTTGAGAGGGACCTTGCAGCTCTTGGTGACAAGGTAAGAAGTGCCTCGAGCAGGGCCCAGTCTTACTCTCTGCAGAGCACAGCTCCTCTATTTGTGTTTTCTCACTGTTTTCTTCCCATAGGTAAATTCTCTCGGAGAAACAGCCCAGCGCCTAATCCAGTCTCACCCCGAGTCCGCGGAGGACCTTAAAGAAAAGTGTACCGAGTTAAATCAGGCCTGGACCAGCTTGGGGAAACGTGCAGACCAACGCAAGGCGAAGTTGGGTGACTCCCATGACCTGCAGCGCTTCCTTAGCGATTTCCGGTAAAAATTAAATGTTGCTCAGAGCTCTAGAACATAGAACCATCTTTGTAGAGGTGTTGTCCCCCCGCCCCCAGTACTAGGGATTGAACCTAGGTGATTTGTTTTTGTTTTTTTTTTTTTGGTACTGGAGATTAAATTTAGGGGCACTCGACCACTGAGCCACACCCCCAGCCCTATTTTGTGTTTTATGTAGAGACAGGGTCTCACGGAGTTGCTTAGCATCTCACCGTTGCTGAAGCTGGCTTTGAACTTGCAATTCTCCTGTCTCAGCCTCCCTAAGTGCTGGGATTATAGGCTTGCGCCACTACACCCGGCTTGAACCTAAGTTCTTTTTAAATAGTTTTTTAGTTGTAGATGGACATAACGTCTTTTATTGTTTTGTATGTGGTGCTGAGGATTGAACTCAGGGCCTCACGCATGCAAGGCAAGCGCTCTGCCACTGAGCTATAATCCCAGCCCCTGAACCTAAGTTCTTGCTCATGCTGGGCAAACACTCTACCATTGAGTTAACATACAGCTCAGACCTTTTTATTTTATTGAGACAGTCTTGCCCAGTTTCCCAGGCTGGCCTTGAATTTGATCCTCCTGCCTCACACTCCCAAATAGCTGGGAGTATAGGTATGTACTGCTATAGTAGTGGTAGTAGTCATTCTTATTATGAAAATAATACCTGATCAATATAAAATTCTCAGACTACTGAGTGTCAAAACTCTTTAAGGAAGCTGGGTGCGGTGACGCACACCTGTAATCCCAGCACTTTGGGAGGCTGAGACAGGAGGATCATGGGTTCAAAGCCAGCCTCAGCCAAAAGTGAGGTGCTAAGCAACTCAGTGACAACCTATCTCTAAATAAAACACAAAAATAGGGTTTGGGATGTGGCTCAGTGGTCAAGTGCCCCTGAGTTCAATCCCCAGTACCAAAACAAAAAAACAAAAAAAAAAAAAACTTTTTAAGGGGGCTGGGGCTATGTCTCAGTGGTAGAGCGCTTGCCTAGCACATGTAAGGCACTGGGTTCGATCTATAACTAAAAACATTAAAAAAAAAACCCAACTCTCTAAGTCCATTTTCCCGTGCACACACGTATAGACACCTCCTCATACATTTGCTAAATGGTTTTATATTTTTTACTTAATATTGATATACTTTAGTCTTTTCCATCAACTTTTTTAGAAGCATTTCAAGGCTACAGAGTATCTGAAAGAATGATAGAGCGACTACGATGCCGTCACCAGCAGTCACCAGTTAACTTTGTGACATTCTTGTTATTGACCCTGAACCACATGAGCATACCTAGCTACATTTCCATTACCACACCTGAAAAACCAAATATTCAGTCTTCTTTTTATATATATGTATAATATATATGTGTATTTATACGTATATACATATATATTTTTTTTCTTTTTTCAAAGGGGGAGATACTGGGAATTTGATCCAGGGGTGCTCTACCACTGAGCTGCATCCCCCAGCCCTTTTTATTTATTTAGGGACAGGGTTTCACCAAATTGCTGGGGCTGGCCTCAAACTCGGAATCCTCCTGCCTTGGCCTCCTGAGTCACTGGGATTATAGGCCATGTGGTGCTGTATCTGCCATTCCATTATATATTTTATCACTAGGGCTTATTTTATTTTTTATTTTTGGTACCAGGGATTGAACTCAGGGGTACTTGACCACTAAGCCACATCCCAGCCCTGTTTTTTGTTTTATTTAGGGACACGGTCTTACTGAGTTGCTCAGTGCCTCGCCGTTGCTAAGGCTGGTTTTGAACTCACAATTCTCCTGTCTCATTCTCCCTAAGTGCTGGGATTACAGGCTTGCGCCACTGCGCCCGGCTACTAGGTCTTATTATTGATCCAAGGTTCAGACAAGGATTCCCAGTGCATTTGGTAGTCTTGTCTCAGTTTCCTTTAACCTAGAACAGTATCCCTCCACCCTGTTTTTTGTCTTTCATGACATTGACATTTTTTTTTTTAATATTTTGTTTAGTTGTAGATGAACACAATATCTTTATTTTTATGTGGTGCTGAGGATCGAACCCAGTGCCTCACGTATGCGAGGCAAGCGCTCTACCACTGAGCCATAACCCCAGCCCTAGTTTGGGATTTTCTCCTCTTGTATGAGGCAAAGATCACGTAACAGGTGTGCTATACCCTCGTTCTTCATGTAGTCGCTGTTGTGCAGCCATCATGCCTGCCCAGTTTGGACACCTTTTCTCACCATAGAGCAACACTCCACCCCTTAGCTTCCATTCCCAGGACCAGGATCCTCTGATCTGCTTCATATCCACATGTGCCTGTTCTGGATGTGGCTTTGAAACACACACGTGCTGTGTTGCCCTACACACTTTCTGCCCCCCTTGTATTGGTACTTACATGAAAAACTGGGTTAAATGTGTGCCTAGGCCTAGGGCTTCAGGACTTTGTCCTAAAGAAGAAAGACTTTTTTTTTTTAGTTGTTGATTGACCTTTATTTATTCATTTATTTTATACGTGGTGCTGGGGGTCGAACCCAGTGCCTCCCACATGTGAGGCCAGCGCTCTACCACTGAGCCACAACCCCAGCCCAAGAAGAAAGACTTTTTATTTGAAGCCATCAAAACTTAAAACACGGGTGGTTGGGATTGTGGCTCAGTGGTAGAGTGCTTTCTTTACATGCATGAGGCACTGGGTTCGATCCTTAGCACCACATAAAAAAAATAAAGATATTGTGTCCATCTACAACTAAAAAAAAAACTTAAACACGGGGCTGTGGTTGTGGCTCAGTGGTAGAGCACTTGCCTAGCACGTGTGAGGCACTAGGTTCAAACCTTAGCACCACATAAAAATAAATAAAGGTGCTGTGTCTATTGAAAAAAACAAATTCAGACACAGCTATTGCTTCTGTTAGAACCTGCTATTCCATATGGTAAAAGGTCTTAGTTGTAAGCATTCATTCTTCCTTTGAGAAAGATGACTTTTTCCCCCCAATATCTCATCAAGAACAAAAGGCTATGAAACCCTTTGCCCAGAGATGTAGCACATGCGATAGATGACTAGATTAACCCAAAATAACCTTCCGGGGCAAGAATGATGTGGGTCTGTTTTCCTGGCCAGGAGGCCTGCTTGCCAGATTCTGTAATAGCTGTTCCTCTGGATCTGGTTTCCAGGGACCTCATGTCTTGGATCAATGGAATACGAGGGTTAGTGTCTTCAGAAGAGCTAGCCAAGGATGTCACCGGAGCTGAAGCTCTACTGGAGCGACACCAGGTAGGTAGACCTGCCTGTGAGTAGCCTTGCCCCTATCATTGTTGTGAGCCAGTGGTTGACACTTGAATGAGCATCTTCTGCCAGTTATCTAATCCCTTCTCTCCCCTTGGCAGGAACACCGGACTGAAATTGATGCCAGAGCTGGCACTTTCCAGGCATTTGAGCAGTTTGGGCAGCAGCTGTTGGCTCATGGGCACTACGCCAGCCCGGAGATTAAGGAGAAACTCGATATTCTTGATCAGGAGCGTGCAGACCTGGAGAAGGCCTGGGTTCAACGCAGGATGATGCTGGATCAGTGCCTTGAATTGCAGGTGCGTGTGGCCTGGGTTTCTGACGAAGTGTTCCCTTGCAGAAGGCCCCGTCTTCTCACCAGCCTGTCTGCCCCTTCAGCTGTTTCATCGGGATTGTGAGCAAGCTGAGAACTGGATGGCTGCCCGGGAGGCCTTCCTGAACACCGAAGACAAAGGAGACTCACTAGACAGTGTGGAGGCTCTGATCAAAAAACATGAAGACTTTGACAAAGCTATCAATGTCCAGGTGAGGCCCTCAGCAGTGGAGTCTGAATCTGGATTTTTCCATTGGCATTTTCTCTTGCTTATTGGTTAGTTCTCCTCTCCTTTCTTAGCAGGTAGAATGAAATATAGTCACTGACTTGGTTTCCTCAGCTAGAGAGATTTGGTAGTTTCCTTAAATTAAAATACTTGGTTTTAGGGCCCAGAGTCTAGCTTGGTGATAGAGTAGTTGCCTCGCATTTCAGAGGCCCTTGGCTCAGTCCCTGGTACTGCAAACAAAACAAAACAAGACAAAAATACTTGGTGTTAACTACAAAAATAAGCAACCTAGTCACCATTAAATCTCCAAAGAATACCTCTGTGGTCAGAAAACAAGTACATAAATAACTTTTTTTTTTTTTTTGGTGCTGGGGATTGAACTCAGGGGCACTCAACCACTGAGCCACATCCCCAGCCCTATTTTGTGTTTTTTATGTAGAGACAGGGTCTCACTGAGTTGCTTAGTGCCTCACTGTTGTTGAGGCTGGCTTTGAACTTGTGATTCTCCTGTCTCAGCCTCCCTAAGTGCTGGGATTATAGACTTGAGCCATCGCGCCAGGCTCATAAATAACTTTCAAAAAAACTTTTTGGGGCTGGGAGTGTGTCTTAATGGTAGACTGTGCTTAATATGCACCAGGCTTTGGGTGCAGTCCTCAGTACAAAAAAATAGTCTTAAATTTTTTTAAATAAATTCTGATAGTGTTGAGGATTTAGTATCAGTTTTGTCACAGGAAAAATTATTTATTTTTAAAGGAAGGAACTTGTGAGTGGGTAAGTGAGTATGTGAATATAAAGAACAAAATACTAGCCAGGCACAGTGGCTCACACCTGTAATCCCAGCGCTTTGAGAGGCTGAGACAGGAGAATTGCGAGTTCAAAGCCAGCCTCAGCAACAGCGAAGCGTTAAGCAACTCAGTGAGACCCTGTCTCTACAAAGAACACAAAATAAGGCTGGGGATGTGGCTCGGTGGTCATGTACCCCTGAGATCAATCCCTGGTACCCAAAAAAGAAAAGAACAAAACACTATTTTGTTGAAAGTCTGATAATCTTTTCCTACTATGCAGCCTTATTCTTTGAGTGACATTTACTAGTGTCACTCAGCATTTGCCCTACCCCAATGTGACCTGGAATCTTCCTGAATTTAAACTCTACTCTAGTCATGATTAAAATCAAGCTTTCTTCTGGCTTTTTACACTCTTGCTTCTCAAGTGTCCATGTATACTGATCCTGTCACTAGCCAGTTCCCAGTCACCCAAAATAACTGTTCTCTTCTGCAGACCATCAGTCTAAAAAGGCCCAGCCCTGGCTAACTTGACCCTTTGTTTGCCCACAGGAGGAGAAGATCGCCGCCCTGCAGGCCTTTGCTGACCAACTCATCGCCGCCGGTCACTATGCTAAAGGGGACATTGCAAGCCGGCGCAATGAGGTCTTGGACAGGTGGGTGTCCCGTGGCACAATAGTCCTAGCTCTGAGAGGATTCAAGCCCTCATGCTTGGCCTGTCAGCTTCCGTCTCCGTCCAAAGGGCTGTTTACACTTGCTGCCCTGGTTCACTTTCTCAGGTGGCGACGCCTGAAAGCCCAGATGATTGAAAAAAGGTCAAAGCTGGGAGAATCTCAGACCCTCCAGCAGTTCAGCCGGGATGTGGATGAGATTGAAGCTTGGATCAGTGAAAAACTGCAGACAGCAAGTGATGAGTCGTACAAGGATCCCACCAACATCCAGGTGAGCAGGGCTGATGGGATGAAGTAGTCCCATGTTACTGGGTAGGTTCTGTTAAACAGGGTTTCTGTGAAGGGGATGTGCCTGTAAAACACGTTGCATCCATGGTGAGGCCAGTGACAACTATTTTAATAAGCTGAGACAGTAGAAAGCCTCACTAAATGGTCAGGGCCATTTGAAAGCTGCCTCCCTAGGTTGTCTCCATCAAAGCCATATCTGCTACAAAAAGTCTGTGTAACCCCCTCCTAGTAACTGTGCTGAGCTTCCCAAGGGAAGTATAATAGCAGGGGAGTCTGTTTAATAGCTGAAGCTTGGGTTCACATCAGTGTACTGAACTCTTGTTCTTTTAATCTGTTTTTGTAGCTTTCCAAGCTGCTGGTAAGTTTTTCATGTTTTCAAGAGTTAATAGATACATGAGCTGTAGTATTTGTGTTGTTCTTTGTAGAGTACTGTGGTCACACATTGGTCTGCTGTTGTCTCCTCATCCATCCTTTTCATTTTTAATCCTTCATCACCTTCCATCCAAGTGTCCCTGTGGGATGTGGCTTTCTCTGTTGTAATTAGCCTGCAACCCCTCTCCCTTCCCCTCCGCTCGCCCAATGCATCACATAGGCAAGTTCTGTACAGTGTTTGATTTGTGGGGTAGTAGTTAACTGTTTTCTTTCAAGAGGTGCTTCTGTTAAAAATGGAATAAGTAGCTTTTCTGTACAGTTTGTCTCAGTCTTGCTGTGACCCAGGCAGGGTAGTCTAGCCTGGGGGGGCGGGGTGAGAGTTGGATGCATGTCCTTTCTGGCATCCAGCAGTGCCGCTCCCTGGAGAGGAGCAGGTGGAGAGCTGTGGAGAGGCATGGACTGCTTCCAAATTTGAGAGGAACAGGACCAGAGGTTAAGAAAGGAGCAGACACAGCACAGCTGGCAGTGAAAGGAGACATCATCAGCAGGTGGCTCAAGAATTACAGATCCACACCTATAATCCCAGGAACTCCAGAGGCTGAGGATTTTTTTTTTTTTTTAATATTTTTTTAGTTGTAGATGGACACAATGTCTTTATTTTATTGCTTTGTACATGGTGCTGAGGATCGAACCCAGGGCCTCACGCATGCAAGGCAGGCGCTCTACCGCTGAGCTACAATCCCAGCCCCACTGAGGATTTTTTTTATCTTTCTAAAAAGATTTTTTAGTTATAGATGGGCACAATATCTTTATTTTTATTTGTTTATATGTATATTTTTTTGTTTTTGTTTTTGTTTTTTTTTAAATATTTTTTTAGTTATAGATGGACACAATGTCTTTATTTTATTGCTTTGTATGTGGTGCTGAGGATCGAACCCAGGGCCTCACGCATGCGAGGCAAGCGCTCTACCGCTGAGCTACAACCCCAGCCCCTCTATATGTTTTTTAATGTGGTGCTGAGGGTCAAACCCAGTGCCTCCCACATGCGAGGCAAGCGCTCTACCACTGAGCTACAACCTGAGCTGAGGAATTTAGCAAAACCCTATCTCAAAATTAAAAAAAAAAAAGAATAAGCCTGGCGTGGTGGCTCAAGCCTATAATCCCAGCACTTAGGGAGACTGAGACAGGAGAATCACAAGTTCAAAGCCAGCCTCAGCAATGGCGAGGCGCTAAGCAACTCAGTGAGACCCTGTCTCTACATAAAACACAAAGTAGGGCTGGGGATGTGGCTCAGTGGTCGAGTGCCCCTGAGTTCAATCCCCAGTACCAAAAAAGAAAAAAGAATAACTGTAAAGCTCTAATGAAAAATAAAGAAAAAAGAAAAAGGGCTGGGGCTGTAGTTCAAGTGGTAAAGCTTTTCCCTGAGTTCAAACCCACCCTCCCCCCCAAAAATTTTTTTTTCATGAATTTTTTTTTAAAGTTGCATATCGGTTGAAGAAATGAATTTGTAGAAGAAAATAAGTGGGATTTTAACCAAGAGTGGTTGGAGCAAGACACAGAAGAGGGAATAATTAGACTTTTGTCATAGAGTCTGTGCTTGAGACACTCTTTTGTCCTTGTGTTTTAGGTCAAAGTATGTGGTGAGGAAACATCATGTTTGAATTGAGCCACTGGGTGGGGGGAGCACCCCCTGACAGTTGCTGCCTCTGAAATGAAACATTTGATGCAGAATTCTTCCCCAAATATGCTCCATTTTTTCTTTTAGTTTTTTTTTTTTTTCCCTGTTAACACTTACCCCTAAGATCCTGCATTTCTCATCCCAAGTGTTTTTGCAGAATTATGCTGCAGCTGTGTGTCCCTGCGATTGCTTCTTATAGTGTTTTAGTGAACTTTTTTTTAATATTTTTAGTTGTAGGTAGACATAATATCTTTATTGATTTATTTTTATGTGGTGCTGAGGATCGAACCCAGTGCCTCACACATACAAGGCAAGCGCTCTACCACTGAGCCACAATCCCAGTCTCTCTTCATGAATTCTTAAAAACCATCTTAATCCTCCAGCACTCTCTTCCTAGCAAAAGTAAATTCCAACCTGCCATCAGGCCTACATTTTGACAGTAGCCCAATGTTTTGATTAATGACAGCTACCAAATGATACAACACCAAAGCCAAGGTCTGTAGCAGCTGTAGATTTTTCCTCAATGAAGAACAGAATCAGCCATCAAATCTATTGCTGTGTGGTGATGGCTGCCTTAGATGATGAGATATCCCCACATGTGTTGGTAGAGCTTCTGTCCAATAAGGACAAAGCCGTGGATGGAAGTTGACATACAAGTATGTTTAAAATTGAACTTGGCCATTGCTGTCTGCTGTGGAATGTTAGAAAGCATGTGCTTCTGGGATTTGCTCCCAGTGAGCTAGTGCAGCTGCTTTCAGAACGACTTTCATGCCCTGCTCCTGAGCTTCCTTTCTCTTCCAGCCCAAACCCTCACTGAACTCCCCACAAATCGAGCCCTACAACATTTCATATGCCTTCTGATTGCCTTTTATAAAGCACATTGACTCCTGGCCCATTTCTTTAAGTTTCCACCACTCCCTCCCTTTGAGCTTCCATCTGCCTTAAAGATGTGCCTTGCAGGTGCTGGCTTTGAAAGGCGGTTTTGGTATTTTCAGAGTAAGCACCAGAAGCACCAAGCCTTTGAAGCAGAACTACATGCCAATGCTGACCGGATCCGCGGGGTCATCGACATGGGCAACTCCCTCATTGAGCGTGGGGCCTGTGCTGGAAGTGAGGATGCTGTCAAGGTATGGCCCAGGGTTTCCTGGTCATTTACCGGATGCTGCCTCTTAAGCAGGGTCCTAAGAACATAAAGTGATTAGAGACTTTGCAAAGGCTGCATTGCAGATGGGGCGTTGGTAGCAGTGGCTCCTGTGAGTGTTTCCATTGATGTTCCTCCTTATGTTCTCAAACTGGGCTTTAGGAGCGGGCCTCTCCCTAGATTCCTCCAGCCCAGCAGTTTCCTTCTCCACAGGCCCGCCTGGCTGCCCTAGCTGACCAGTGGCAGTTCCTGGTTCAGAAGTCAGCTGAGAAGAGCCAGAAACTGAAAGAAGCCAACAAACAGCAGAACTTCAACACTGGCATCAAAGACTTTGACTTTTGGCTCTCTGAGGTAATGCAAAATGGTTCTCCTTTCCTTGGAGCAGGGAATTTCTTGTCATTTGAAATAATAAGGCAGCAAGCAAGCCCAAAACCAGGAGAAAGGAGAGCTTACCAGGCACATTTTAACAGAAGTCCTCATTAGCAAATATGACTTATTTGTGTGAGGGATTTATGAGCAAAAGGAATGGATATTTAGAGAAAAGAGCTGACATGGGATGGGACCTGGACCTCACATCACTCCCCTGCCAGGGAATCCAGCAAGGAAAAAATGGTGGGATCTAGCTGGTGGGCACTCTGACAAATCTATGTCAAGATGAAACCAGAAGAGCAGTGAGTCAGGGAGCCAGAGTTAGGTGCTTTCCCCATGTAGGAAATTGGGAAAGTACAGGGAATAGGAATATAAACTTTAGAGACCACCATTAATATTTTAGAGTGTTTCTTTCCAGTCTGTGTGTATGTCCATGAATATCTGACGAGGTGTATTTCATGTAGTTGAGCTCACGCTGTAACTTTTCATTAGTATGTATGGGGAGTGTTATCCCAACTCAGTAAAATTCTTCTCTAACATTTGAGCAACTGGGTAAGTCCCTTGCAGAGCCCTGCTGTATGTGACCATTCCCATATTGTTGGACATTGAAGTGTCCCTGATTTGGGGGCATACATTTTACTGCAGTGAACATCCTTATGTGTTATACTCTTGGCTCACACTCCTGCTTCTTTGCCTAGGGGTGTTGCAGCAGTAGGGTTGCTGTACTCTTTGCCCTTGCCCCACCAGGCAGGCCTGGGCCTTTGGCCATACTGTTTAAATTAATGCGCTCTTGAATTGCATTGGATTGGCAGAGGGGGAGAGTGTCAGGCTGGGCGGACTGAGTAGATATAATACCTCGTGGCTGAGAAGAACTTGGAATACCAGCTGGGCATCCTGGATTTTCCAGAGCACTACATGGACACTGTACTTCAGCCTTTCCCTTCTGTTTTCGTTGGCAGGTGGAGGCCCTTCTGGCATCTGAAGATTACGGCAAAGACCTGGCTTCTGTGAACAACTTGCTGAAAAAGCATCAGCTGCTGGAGGCCGATATCTCTGCCCACGAGGTAAGGTGGGCGCAACCGTGTGGTGAGCAGGAGAGCAGGCAGGCCCCAGGTGTCTGCAACTCAGCCTTGGAGGGCTCAGGAAAGAGCTAGACATTTGAGGAAGGAGAGTGCTGTCTGGCACTAAGGCAGCAGTTCTCAATGTGGCAGGGTCAGGGCTGATATACTCTTGCCAATTATCAAGGCCCATGAGAGATCTTATTTATTTAGGTTTTATCTATCATTCTCACCATCATTAAAAATTAATTTTAAAAAACCCAAAGGTGGGGCTGGGATTGTAGCTCAGCGGTAGAGCGCTTGCTTCGCATGCGTGAGGCCCTGGGTTCGATCCTCAGCACCACATACAAAGCAATAAAATAAAGACATTGTGTCTATCTACAACTAAAAAAAAAAAATTAAAAAAAAAAAAAGCCCAAAGATTTCCAATTCCATATGATTCTGCTTCTGTATTTTTATTTTTGTAGATGGATATATCTTTTTTTTAATATTTTTTTTAGTTGTTGATGGATCTTTATTTTATTCATTTATTATTTATATGTGGTGCTGAGGATCGAACCCAGTGCTTCATGCGTGCTAGGCAAGCACTGTACCACTGAGCTACAGCCCCAGCCCCAGTATCTTTATTTTATGTATTTATCTTTATGTGGTGCTAAGGATTGAACCCAGGGCCTCATACATGCCAGGCAAGTGCTCTACCACTGAGCTACAACCCCAGCCCTGCTTCTGTATTCTTGAAATAACAAAATTAAAGATATAGAGAACAGATCTATGGATGTCATGAGGTAGGGTGGGAAAGGGCTGCGCGTGGAAAGGGTGCCACTCGAGAGTTCCCCGTGGGGACAGAACAGTTCTATATCTTGCTTACATGAACCTACGCATGTAATAAAATTGCCTGGGATTTTGTATTACACATACTCATAGATACACGAATGAGTGCATATAAAAATGGGTGACATATAAGTATGGCCCTTTGGATTATACCAGTGTCGGTTTCCTGGTTTTGACATTACACTTTATTTATGAAAGGTGTTATTGCTGGAGGAAGGAGTTGCAGCTTATCATCAATCTATGATTAACTCAAAAAATTTAGACTAAAATTGAGAAAAAAGTATTCATTTCACCTGTAATCCCAGCACTTAGGGAGGCTGAGACAGGAGAATCGTGAGTTCAAAGCCAGCCTCAGCAACAGCGAGGTGCTAAGCAACTCAGTGAGACCCTGTCTCTACATAAAACACAAAATAGGGCTGGGGATGTGGCTCAGTGGCCGAGTGCCCCTGAGTTCAATCTCCAGTACCAAAAAAAAAAAAAGTATTCATTTCAAATAATAATAAGCTTGTCATAAGCTTTATGACATAAGTAACATTTTTCATGAACCATAATAATATCTTCCCAAAATAAAAAGGAATGAAAAAAGTGGCATTGGTTACAATTGTGCAGATCTCTTTAATGCCCAGCTTGATTGAAGAAAGCTAGACTTTTGTAGCTGCTTCTCAATTTAGTTTATTGAGATTATTGTGAGACAATGCAGCTGTATGAAGAAGGGAGTATTTCAGTTCACATCACTGTGATAACTCTTCCCTGTTGCTACACCAGCATCCACAAATGGTAGTTTTCTTAAAGGGTGGTGATAAAATGGACTGACCCGTCAGTCAGTTTTTCGCACTGAATCATATTAAAATCCACGGTCCAGGGCTGGGGTTGTGGCTCAGTGGCAGAGCACTTGCCTCGCACATGTGAGGCACTGGGTTCAAGCCTCAGTACCACATTTAAAAAAATAAAAAAAGATGTGGTGTCCGTCTATAACAAAAAATATTTTTTTAAAAAAATCCACTGGTCCATCCTGGACTTAAGGGGTGTTTTACTCACATGTGACTTTATAGCAGCATTCATGTCTCATTTGGTAAATCTTGATTAGCTGAGTTATGCATGTCCTAAGTGTTGACACATCATGTGACACCAAAAATATCGCATTCACTAACATCACCACCAGTCTCATCAGAAAAAAATCTTTGTTTTGGGAAGCTGTGAAGCTCATGGTGGCAGATAACAAATTTTTCAAAATTCTGATTTTCTCCTAAAAGTTTGAATTTTATGATTAACAGTAAACTCAGTTTTTTTTGAAGTGACACGCTCACTTTTTATTCTCAACCAAGATATCCAAAGCTGAGTATTTAATAAAATGAATTTTTGCTGCTTTTTAAAAGGGTGTTGGATGTAGCTTATTGCTAGAGCATGTGTTTAGCATGTGTAAGACCATGGGTTTGATCTCTAGCACCAAAAAATGAAAATACAAGTGAAAGGTTAAAGGATATTTTTAGGGGAAACAGCATTTCTTACTGTAGGCAGGTGACAATGAAGAACGCTCTGTTTCTTCTGCTGTGCCACAGCTGAAGCACTAGCACTGCCCACCATAGTGCAGATAGGACATTTTGGGTCTACAAGGCTCCATACTCAGTGAGGAATTCTTGCATTCTTCTTTTCAAGTAGCTGTTCATGAGAGATCCAGGTTCGTGACCCCTCCTGTCTGCCCTTTCCCCCAGGATCGCCTGAAGGACCTGAACAGCCAGGCAGATAGCCTGATGACCAGCAGTGCCTTTGACACCTCCCAAGTGAAGGACAAGAGGGACACCATCAATGGGCGCTTCCAGAAGATCAAGAGCATGGCGGCTTCCCGACGAGCCAAGCTGAGCGAGTCTCATCGCCTGCACCAGTTCTTCCGAGACATGGATGACGAGGAGTCTTGGATCAAGTACGGGCTCCTATAGCTGTGTGTCTTGGGTTTCTAGGAATCCCCTGGAGCCTTTAATAGAGAATAGAGGCTGCCTGCAGAGGAAGACGTTTCAGGTTTCTCTGGACTACGGGGAAGGACCGGGAAGTGTGGCAAAAAGGGCACAGCTCAGAGACCCCAGTGGGCTAGAACCCCAGCTTCACACACACTTACCTGGATTGCCTCATTTATTTGGTTGTCCAGGTATACAGGGGATGACCAGTGATGGCCCAGTACTGATGGCAGTCCTTGATGTGACATTAGATTCTGCTCTTTGGTCCTTTGTGGGGTTAGTGGACTTGTTCTATTCTGGGTAAAATCACTTCTTCAAGGAATGAGAATTGTTTTGTGTTTTCCTTTTTTCCAGTCTCCTCTATCCCACAAAAGGTCAGTCTGTCTTTTGCAAATGATATAGCATGTCATCAGACCACTTAAAAGGATCTCTCTTAATTCCTTAATTTTCTTAAAACCTTTAAAAAATTATGTACCTAAACATCTGTATGCATTTATGGATATACGATGGACATATGGTTAAATGAGCAAGGCCAGCAGCGCCCCATCCCCAGCATAGCGCCAGCCCCTGCAGAGCCAGGGCACAGATGAGTAAGGGCTCCCGCCTGTGCACATGAAGAGAGGCAGTGGTGTGCCTTCCAAGAAAGAGCAAGGCTTTCCTGGAGACATTGGTAGATGTGGTTAAGACTCCACAGGTCAGCATCTGAGCCCACATGAAAATGAGGAAGAGCCAGGCACCATGGCACACGCCTGTAATCCCAGCACTTAGGGAGGCTGAGACAGGAGAATCGCAAGTTCAAAGCCAACCTCAGCAACGGCGAGGTGCTAAGCAACTCAGTGAGACCCTGTCTCTACATAAAACACAAAATAGGGCTGGGGATGTGGCTCAGTGGTCCAGTGCCCCTGAGTTCAATCCATGATGCCAAAAAAAAAATTGAGTGAGGAAGTGCAGACACTGAACATGCTGCTTCTGTTCCCCAGGGAGAAGAAGCTGCTAGTAAGCTCAGAGGACTATGGCCGAGACCTCACAGGAGTTCAGAACCTGAGGAAGAAGCACAAGCGGCTGGAGGCAGAATTGGCTGCGCATGAGCCAGCCATTCAGGTGAGGAAGCATCTTCCAGGGTGGGAATGGGCCAGGTGACAAAAAAATCCCTTGCTCTTATCCACTCGAGTCTTATGTTCATGGTGCCTCAGCTCCAACCATGAAGGGGAAGCTCTGAATTTGTATTGAGGCCTTTTTCTGGAAACCTCAAGACAGGCACCAGAAGCAGGTACCAGGAATGCTGCCTGCTGCTGACCTGACTCTCTTTCCTACCAGGGCGTTCTGGACACTGGAAAGAAGCTCTCTGATGATAATACCATCGGACAGGAGGAGATCCAGCAGCGTCTGGCCCAGTTTGTGGAGCATTGGAAAGAGCTGAAGCAACTGGCAGCTGCTCGGTGAGCACTCAGATGAGGGAGCTCTCAGGTGCAGAGTGCCAGGCCCTGGCTTCCTGCCAGCTCCTGGACCTTTTTCTTAGGTGTGCAAGGACCTATTGACTTGCTCCAGGTCACCTCCGGCAGGCCCATGCTAAGCTGGGCCTGTACCATGAATCTGGACCCATTGTGTTTCCTGTTTGAACAGTACACTGCCTACTTTGTATCCCATGGAAGGCTGGAGCAAACCACCCACACATCTCCCTTCTTGAGTGTTTTTAAGCTGGTGGTAACTCAGAACGTAAGTCAGAGGAGATTGATGGCTTTTCCTGTCTTCTGTAATTAGGGGTCAGCGGCTAGAGGAGTCCTTGGAATATCAGCAGTTTGTAGCCAATGTTGAAGAGGAAGAAGCCTGGATCAATGAGAAAATGACGCTGGTGGCCAGTGAAGATTATGGAGACACTCTTGCTGCTATCCAGGTTAGGGAGTGCCAGACATGGAACCACAGCTCCGTGGCTTAGCATACAGGATGTGCTGTCCCATGCTTCTGGAGACTGAGGTCTCACCGTGATGCCTGCAGGGCCGCTCTCTGCAGCCTGTAAAGAGCCTCTTCATCTCTTCCGGCGTCCGACAGCCCTGGATGTCCTTGGATATGGCAGCATCCCTCCAGTCTCTACTTTTCCACACAGCTGCCTTCCCTCTGTCTGCTCTTGCTGTGCATTCTCCTCTGTGTGCCAGTTTGTGTCCAGTTTGTTCTTGTAAGGGCACCAGTCCAGTTGGATTAGGGTCTACCCTAGTGACCTCTTAACTTGGCACATTCCAGCAGCACAAACCCTATTTCTGCCTTTGTAGGCACTACAGTGAGGGCAGAATGCCAGAATTGGTTCATAGGTGCTGTATAAGAATCCTAAACCTCAGTGGTTCAAAGCCACAGCTGTTTCTCTTGCCCACGATTCTGTGAGTCATCGGACATTTCCTCTGTGACTTTCCCTTGGGATCCCTTGTGCAGCTGCATCCAGGCAGAAGGCAGACAGCAGTAGGTGGAAAGACCCTGGGCCTCAGTTGCACGGCAGCTAGGCCTGGACTTTTTTTTTTTTTTTTTTTTTTTTGGGCACTGGGGGTGTACCTTTGAAGGGGATTCTAGGACCCTGTCATCA
>PVHX01005768.1:0-108649 GCA_004024805.1 Geosciurus inauris
TGATTGAAACAGAAAATAGTTAATGCAAAGTTTCTTCAATTTTAATGCAAGGAACATGGGGATCCTCACTTGAAAAAGATTCCCATGTATAATTCTCCTGAATACCATGGACTATACTTTGAATATCTTTGCTTTAATTCCTATTCTAGGTGAGAGGGCTTCAGAAATGTTGAATCAGCGATTATATAACTAACCATGACCCCAGTGTTCTGTAATGTATGCCTTCAACTATTTTTTTCATGGCATGGATTTGAGCCCTCCTACCAACTTGATTATCTTTGCTGGGTGCATTTCAGTTTTCTATGCCACTTAAAGCATTGTATTAGAAACCCAAAATAGCTCTAAAGGAGGGGTATAACTAGGACAGAGTGCAGCTCAAAGCTGAAAGTAGAGATAACTTCTAAACTTGTGGGCCCTTTGGGACTTCACAGAGGAAAAGATATATTTTAACAAGGCATGATATTCAGTTGGGATACACTGGTTGGTATACAGATGGGATACACTAGTATCCCAGTGTTTCTTCTTCTTGTTTGGGTTTCTCATTTGATTGTGAATGACTCCATGTCCTGATTTTTAATTATGTTGAATTTAACCCCCACTGTTAATTTGTTCTTGTTTGATTTAGTTTTGTTTGAATGTTAACTACTCACATTCCTTCCTTGTCCATTTTCAACTGAAACAACCCTGCCAACCACTTTTTACCTTCTACCTGACTTTAATTTTCTTCATACCAGTTATTATTTCCTAAATGACATTAACTCTTTCATCTTTCTTCATCTTCCTTCTATGGTCTTCCTCCTGCTCCTTCTCTCCAAACACCTGTCCTCCCCCTCTCCTTTCTTCCTTCCCTCCCTGTCCTCTCCATTCCCTTCCTCTCTCAGTTTTAACTACCCGAGGGCACAGATTTTTCCATTCTGTTTGTTCTCTAAACACTTGGTATGATGATTGACACACAGAGACATAGTAGGTACTCAATACATGTGTGTTTAATTGATGAATAAATACCCTTCATATCTCCCCCTTTTTATCCTCCCTCAAACTGGCTAGCTTTATAATGGAAATGTTTAAATCCATACTAGTAATTCATTGTGGTTCCCTGTTCTGCCTCACCTTTAAGGAAAAGGAGAGGTGACCATGTCACTCTTGTTGAAAGATCAAGGAGTTCTGAGGTTAGTGAGAGCTGGTGCCTCCCAGTGATCCTGGCAGATCTGCTTTTTTGAATGATCTTTACTGTAATCCATCCAAGGAGTGTCCCTTCCCCAAATGCCATTGGTAAGTCAGCTCTCTAACCAGGAACTGTGACTCACTTCTGCCAGGGGAAGCTGACTTCTTGAATAAGATGAGTTCTCATTCCAGCCCCATTGAGTCACCATGGGAGCAGGAAACATGCTGTAATCCCCTCGGCCCATCTGGCACATACTCATTTGCCTTCCTCATGAAGAGGTGTATTGTGTCTGCGTCAGGGACACACTTCCTAGTCAGAGGGAGAGGAGTAAAAAGGAGGCATTGTTGACAAAAATAAAAGGGGCAACTGACTCTGAGGAGGCAAGGAACCATTGCACATCTTGAGGGCTCAACTAAGTTCTCTGTGTGTGAAGGTATCGCCTTTTATGATGGAGATGCTGGATGACCTGCTGGTCTTCCATGAGAGTCTCTGTGCTTATCTTGATGGAAGCACCAGTTTTTATAAGGAGCAAAGGAGAGAGGGTCTGAAAACCTGAAAGCACTCTACATGCATGTGGCATTAGTAAGAGTCCTATTTGTTGTTTGGGGACTGTCCATGGAATCTCCCTTTAAAGAGAAACTTCCAGTTTTATAAAAGGAACCACAACAACTTTAGGGTTTAGTGGTATGCAATGAGGCACAGCATTCTGACTTCCAGACATGGTCTTCTGGTAGCAGAACTAGGATTTCTTACCCCTCCAGGGTTGGATATGCAACATTTACATCTCAGGCAGTGACAAAATCAAATGATAATTTTTTTAAAAAATCATCATTACTTCCTTTTAAGTAATTACATCTTAGGTAATTATAGAAGTGATATAGAGGGCTGGGATTGTAGCTCAGTGGTAGAGCGCTTGCCTCGCATGCATGAGGCATTGGGTTCGATCCTCAGCACCACATAAAAATAAATAAATAAAATAAAGATACTTGTGTCTATCTACAACTAAAAAAAATTTAAAAAGTGATATATAATTATAATGTGGTAGAGTAGTAATAATAAAGTTCCCTTTGTTTAAAAAGCAGTTTGCATTTTACATATTCCATGTCATTTGATTCTCACGGCCAGATTATCAGATGGCCATGGCTATTGAATCTCCTCTTTTTGGATAAGAAAACTTAGAATCAAAATGGCTAGGTGAATTGCCCAAGGAAACACAGGTAATAACTTAGCATAACTGAAACTTTGACTAGTTTCTCAGTTCCCAAGACTCATGTTATTCTTACTAGATATACTTCTTTTGGGCCCTGGCATAATGCAAATTTAAATGTAAATTTAGAAAGAAGTTATGATCCACAGAATTACAGGTAATCATTTTGAAGGAGTCACAAGTAATCATCTGCTAGATGTTGAAGATTACTCAGTAATGGTTTTCTGTGCTGTCTAGATAAGGAGTCTCTTTACAGCCTCAAGACCTTTTTCTCAGAAGGAAAATCATGACAATCCTAATTTCAAACCTCAGTATTCTCATTTTTGCTTGTGATAGTATTCAGCACTTCCACTATTAAACTCAAAGAAGTCTTCATTTGTAAGAATTGAAAAGGAAACCCTGGAGTCACCCCCCCCGTTTCTCCTTGGTGTGCTTCCTATTGGCTGCATATTAGAAACTTAAACTGTTAAACCTGCCTCCAGAGTAGAAATAAAGATGTGGAACCTGTGACACCAATAGAAGGGGCAGTGAAAGTGGCACCATATCTGGTACGATGAACTTGAGAGAGATTGCCTCAAGGGAAACATGTGCTGCACAGATCATGTTAGAAAGAATATGCACTACGTCCTTCCCCCAAAATGTGTGTGCACATACAGATCTTTGAATATAGCTTTTCACTTTAAAGTCAACAGTTGACTATGTGCTAACTGCAGGGTTAAATTTCCAACATATTCTCATTGGGGTGAAGGGGCTGTTTTATAGTTTAGGAAATGAAGAACCAGGGACATAGCCTAAGCACCTGATGCTCATGATATGCCTGATAGAGCTGGTTTTGAAAGCTGCCTTGACCTCAGAAGCAGGGCTTTTCCTTGATAGCACATTGCCTTGATTCTGCTTTTCAAAGTAAAATCCTTTGATTCTTTTTCCATAATGTTTTTATGAAATTTGCAGAGTGGAAATGATCTATTGATTTATTGGGCATGATTTACACAATACAAAGGAAACAAAAAAGTAAAAACACTGAGTTATGGTAGTAATTTACCATGTTAAATTCTGATTGTTTTACTGCTCAAGCTGTTTAATGACATTAGAAAAGTCATTTCATCACTCAATTGAACAGCTTCTGAGGACAATCTTAACAACAATGATTTCACTACATTCTAAAATCCATGCCTATGATCATTCTATTTTGCAGAATCCAGGGTGGAAAGGGGAAGGTTCTTCTTTTAAAGGTCCTACATTAAAATTCGAGAAGAAGGATAGAGAATAAATACCCAGTGGGATGTCATGAGAGAGTAGAGAAGTTAATAATTGTTTCAAGAGGTAGTGGGAAAGACTTTTCAATCAACAAATAAGTGGTCTTTTCTGGGAGGAAATGCATTTCTTATTTGGGAACAGAATAGTACAGGGTAACTGAAAGGATAGTGAAAAGGCGATTCTAAGCTAAGCCAAGCTGGAACAGGAGGTTGGGAACAGATTGTGGAGCACAGGAATCCATTCAGAAAAAGACAATCATTGTGTTTAATGTATTTAAATATAGTTGGCTAGAGTGCTTTCCCCCACCACCCCAAATTCTATCCTATTTCTGCAAGGACATATCATATTTTTAATTCTACGTAATGGTTCTTTCAGCTTTTGTTGGGAATTCAATTTGTTGCCAGCCTCAATGGCCTCATTTTATTTGGATGTGCTTTTTGAAAAACTCCACACTCATATGTGCTTGTGACATTCAATCCTGTCTCTGTCGCCCATGGCTGGTCATACCGAATGCTCTTCGTTTCTACGCGATTTAGTGCAAACATTTGGAGAATGTAGGAAGAATACCATTTTGTTTTATTCTTAGGCCTAAAGGTCATTGGAGTCACAGAATGTTACCCTGTTGTCCTTTAAATGCTGCATCTTGGGAGAAGATTTCACCATCTCACCATTGACTTTTTCCCCCCTCCAAGCTATAGTTATATTTTGAAACACACTGATGTTTATTTTTAAATTACTTGTACTTCCCAAGGGTGAATATTATGTAGCCTGATAGAAAGGAGATTTGACTACCCTAATTTATTGGTCTGATGCTAACTCTACAAATAAACAGCTTCTTGTAGCACACTGATAATTCCATGATTGGAAAAATGACCTGATTCTTCCTTCACAGGCCTTGTTAGGTAAGGGCAACTATAAATATTTCAGGGAACCCATGAGTACATATAGCTGTAGGTGGCAAGGCTTGGTTCATAGGAATTTATTTTGCCCTTTGAATCACCTTCCTTTTCTGCTATTTTTCCTTCCCTCTTCCAGAATATGTGTTTCTGCCCTACTGAGGTGAGCTCTGTAGAATCAGATCTCCACCTTAGGAGTGACTCACCACCAGGCCTATTCTTGCCCATTTTTATTCCACTGTTTTCTTTTCTGTTTAGGTGATTAACTACTTTAGGGAACAAGATGTACTCCCACCCAAGATAAAACATGATGATTGCCCTTTAATCTACTGGGTGCTGCCATCTCTCATTTAGTTCTGAGAGATGGAGAGAAAATGGATACACTTTACAAAAACTCTGGGCACCTTAGTCAATAACTCCAGGTACTTGCCATCCAGATCTATAAAAGCTCAGGTACAGAATTGCCTTCTGTTGTCTTTCACCATTCTAGAGGCAGTAGGAAGACTGAAAAATACAATATGGCTAAGAACATGAGAGAAGAGAGATAAAATAATCACACCTTCAAAGATCTTGACTTGTCTGTGTTCTGTTGTTTTATTATTATTACTATTTTTTTAATTTTGTTTCTCCTTCTACCATAGGAGTCAAATGCAAGTGTGATAAAGCAGTGTATTGTTAGCAGTGTATTGTCTCACTTTCCTACAGTATTTGTAGGTCCTGTAATAATAGTTTAAGGCTCTTGCCTATCACTCATTGTTGTTTTGTTTTGTTTTTCCTTCCAAGATACATTCCTTTTTTTGGAAGTGCTCTTTGAGATAGACAGGAGTGTGCATTTTGATATGTATACCAAGATACTGATGTTTGAATTTTCCCCCTGAGCATAATATGTAGAATATTGTGGTCTCTTCAGGGTTTGGGTTGCCATGCCATGCCCACAAGATGGACCAGGTGGAAGTATTTGCCTAAATATGTGTCCTCCGTGGAAACCCCAGAGCCTGCTCCTCTAGACAGATATGCAAGAGAGGAAGCAGAAAGCAAGTGTATCTATTAGTCACTAATGCCTTTTCTATATAAATGTTGATCTTTATTAATTAACAATGGTATTTTTTTATTACACTTGTGTAACAGGTACAACTATAGTTGAAATATAGAACTTTATTGTATTTCAAAGCAAACAAGAATATACAAATTATTGTTCTTAAGTAGATCCCAAACGGACCATTATTTGGTACTATTTTGTTTGTCTTTTTTTACTTGGAAGAGAAAGCTTTTATTGTTCATCACAGACTCAGTTGATGTTTAGATGCAGTAAACCTACTAGCTTTAAATGGATGTGGCTGAGTTTACTTGAAAGATCTATCCTTCTCTGGATTCTCTGGGACTTCAGACTGCCCCAAAAGTTGATTAATGAACTGATTTTTGCTTTTCAGAGAGAAAACATTAATTTTATCCTTATATTTTCTAATTTTCTTTGGGCCATTTTGATTTATCTGGTCTCCTAAGGAAAATGTAATTTCTCTTATGCAACATATTCTAGCACCTATAGATGGACTATATGTACCTTTTCACCATTTCTCATTCTCCCCTCAAGATAAAAGAAAATGAAGAGAAGGGAGGAAGAGGGAAGGAAAGACAGACAGAGAGAGAAATATAGTGAGAAAAAGAGAAACAAATACAAAGGATAAAAATAGAGACATAGACACACTTTAGAAATGCAGAGAGGGTTTTGTTGGATTTGATGTATATCCTACTACACTCTTTTCAGATTACAAAGAAGCTTTGTGCGTTTTTGTTTTTTTTTTTTAATTTTGTTTTTTTTGATACTGCACTTAAAACATTCTTTTGTCCTGAGGTTTACACTGGATCATTGAATGGTTTTCTTTTGGGACAATTTTTTTTCCTTGTATGTTTTTATAGTTTTACTCTTTTATTCCTTCTTAGTATATTAAAATGATAAGAAGAAATAGAAACCTTAAATATAATAGAAGTTTCCTACATGTAGTGCACCTCCAATTATGAGAACCATTACCATCTCCAGGGATAAGGCTTTGGAAATCAAGAATACTTGTATTCTGGGGCAAGTGTATCATAGTGGTGGAGGCTTGGAGCTCCTCATGGCTTTCACAATAATGAAGGAAGAGGAGATGGTCAGATCTGGATACCCTTTTGCATGTTCATAAATTCCAAGGTAGAAAAAAAAAAATCTGCTATTTGCAACTGACGCTGAGCTGTGAAATGTCTTTGCTAGTTGCAATGTATTGCTTGAGGCTTAGTATAAACCCAGCTTATATTCAGGTCTAGAAGAAGGATGTAGCTTTGGAGAATAATTGAAATCATAAAAGTTTTGAATAGAGTAATTAGTAAATGGAAGTGTAGGAGGAATCCCTCTCTCCCATGTATGCAATGTTAATAGAATGCTAAGGGGGGTTTCAAGAAAAAAGGAAGACAATGTCCTTTGTTCTTGGTTGCTTTATTAAAGCACATCTTAGTTTATCTCACCTTTATTACTCTAAATATCTTGTTATTAAAAACGATTCTTCATTTCATCCACAATGCAGTTATAACTGATGACTGCAATAATAGCCATGAAGCATTATATGCTACTGATATTTTTAATCAGTTAAGGAAGATCATGTTAAACTAAACATGGCTTTAAATCTCTTACATTTTATTCTCTGTAAATGGATAAGAGCCATAGTTTTGTGTGTGTGGGGGGGTGTATATGTGTGTGTGTGTACATGCAACAGAAAGGAAGAAAGGAAAGTGAGGGAAGTAATATTAATTGAACGAGGGAATTATATAAATTACTAAACAGTTCCATATGATAGAGAAATATTTTCTTCTATGTTTATCAGTGAGGAGGTTCAGATTCAGAAAAGTGAATTAACTTGACCAACCTTGCTCCAGCTACTAAGGGGTAAAAACTTGTATTGTTATTTGGTTTTAAGATGCATGCCATTTTAAATATACCATGCTGATAACTGAATTCTTTGTAATTAAAACTCTTTATTTTCAAAATATGCCAACCTATGCTGTCTGTCAAGAATTGATGACAGAGAAAAAATGTATTTGAAAAGAAATACCCAACCAATTAGCAAAATATAACATAAGATGACAGAGAAAAAATGTATTTGAAAAGAAATACCCAACCAATTAGCAAAATATAACATAAGATGTGCTTTTTGATTATGCAAATGATGTTTCAAATTGATTTGTACCAGGCTTCCTGAAACCCCTACAGTATATTTCAAAGGTATATATTCAGATTATAGACATCTTTCCAAGTTTATAAACATTTCCCTAAAGGAAAGCACTTCTAAACAAGAACAAATTTGCAGATGGATGAAGGGAAGCTGGCTCAGTACAGATGTGGTGGGTTTGTGTGGAGTGGGAGGCTGGTAACTTCAGTGTACCACAAGGTTGCTTTGGTATATTCATTTGGTTTCCATGTGGCTAACTCAGATACTAACTGCAACTTCTCAGCTCCTTTTCTTTAGCCAATTACTGCAGGCTCTGTTCCTCCTTCTATGTGTTAAGGAACGCAGTGAATGATGTTTACATGTGGCTCAGAGATGTTTTTGGTATCCAACAGTGTACAGCTCTAGAAAATTCTTTGCAGTCTAAAAATGCCAGTTTTTTTTCCACTAGGCTTTGGCAGTGATGGGGTGTGAATTTTGAAATTTGATTATGGTTTCACTCCAAGTTCCATTTTATTTCTGATGGAGTTGGAATGTTTTATCCTGCTCAGAAACTGTCACTTTTTTCATGTGTGTAGCAACAAAACAGCTAAAAAAAACCATCACCTGGACTTAGCAAGCACACAAAAGATTGGGTTGGAGGATTATCACCAACCTATTCATAGGTAAGCTATTCTCCTTACTGCAAGCTCTCCAAAATTGAAATCCAAGCATGCTAATGCACAAATCCTCTTCAGTCCTAAGGAAATCAGTTTCTTAATAGGCTGTTTATCCATTTTAAAGGGTACAGTACTTTTGTCACAGAAGGATAAATATTCTCCTCTAATTTTGAGACTACATCTGGTGATTTACTAAGAACAAGTCAAAGATCTATATAACCTCCAATTTTATGGAAACTGGTACTTTATGATTAGATGGAAAACTGAGTACAGCAGATGCTCACTGGGTACCTTTTATGGACAAAGCTTTGTGTAATGGAGAATGTAAAGACAAATAAGATATTTTGCATTTATTCACTTGTTCACAGTGTATGGGCGTGGGCTAGACACCGTGCTTACCTATACTGGTAAACAAGGCCAATATCTCTTCCATCATGGTGCTTACAGTCTTGGGGATGGATTGTGGCTGAACAAAAGGAGTAAAGAAACAAATTTTTATAAAAGGTTCTATGCTGGATATCTCTAGGGCATTATGTTGATGGAAAATATTGGGACAATACTTCTCTGTGGGTGGTTAGGAAAAGCTCTATGTAAGATGTCTTTCTATTGAGATTGAAGGATGAAAAATTGCCACCTATATACAAAGCAGAGGGAAAGGCAGTGGGGTGGCATGTATCAAGGAAGACCTTGAGGTTCATTCTGCCAGTGTTACTGGAGCTTCAAGTACTTGGGAGCAAAGGGCAAGGAATGAAGAGGAAGAGGTAGGCAGAGTCCAGCACATGCTAAGGGTTTTTTTACATTTCCCTTCATGGCTGGAAAAACTGCTGCAAGAACTGATGAGGGCCATGGCATTATCCAGCTGTCATTCACCATTCATGCTAGTTACTATGTAGGAAAAGGATTGAAGATCCCAATTTCTCTCTGCATGGTCAACGAGGTCCTTTAAGCAACCCATTTTTTTTGTAAAGCAGGTAGAAATGCTACATTTAAAAATAAATATCTTTTAAAATGAATTGATGACTTGTTAAGAAATCCTCAGAGGCCAAAACCGAAGTGAAAACAGGAATCCATAAAAGAAAGGAAAGCAGTTCTGTAGTTGGTGACTGCCCAGGATAACATCTAGAGTCTGCTACAAAAGATGTGTTTACATCCGAGGACATTTGGGGTAGTTTCTTTAAAAGTAAAACAGAATTCTTACTTTATAGATTACCCCAAAACAAATGTTGGTGGAATTAAATATTGAAATGTAAAAAAGTAACTTAAATCCTAAAAGTACTACAAATCCTAAAAGCAGCAAACATATGCAAACATTTTTATAAAGTTGGTATGCAGAAGGCCTTTCCAAGTACATCACCAAATGTAAAGGTCTTGAAAAAAAGTTGATATATTTGACTACATAATGATTGGAAAAAGTGATAGGGCATCAAGATATTGTAAGTTAGAGGGAAAATGAAAAATTGGGAGAGTACAGTTATGTGGCAAGGGTCAACGTTATCGAAATACAAGAAGCTCTTACACATACACAAATCTTTCCAATATAAAGTAAACTGGAAAAATGAGCAAATATTTGAAACTGGCCGTTTAGGCAGTTCAAAAAAGAATTGAAAACAAGGTGATCATATTAAATTAAGCTCAAGTTCATGGGTAAGAAAATAACAGCAATAATGCGATATCATTTTTCGCTCATCAGTTTGGCAGAGATTAACAAGACAGTCCTGTCTGGCCTTGGTGGGGACATGGTGATCCAATGAGCAAGTAGGGTATTCTTATGCACAGGGGCAAGTGCAGTGAAAGTGTACCTGGAGTAGGTCACATGGAGGGCATTGTGGCTATTTCTAAGGTTCTGTTGAAAGGCCTCCTGGTGTCCTAGTAATGAGTCTTCCACACATAAATTCTGAGGAAGTATTCAGAGAAAACACCGAGATATATTCACTACTATGTTTTTCATAGGATTACTAAAACAAGTAACATTGAATGTAAATATTCATTGATAAAGTGTGCATAAATAAATTGCTATGTCAATAAAGGAGAATACTATGGACCCATTAAAAATATAATATGAATAAGTTATACTCCATGTAGGTATAATATATCCAAATGCACTCTGTTGTGCATATCTAAAAAGAGCAAATAAAAATTAACTATTTAGAAAATACATAATGTGCACTTATATTTGTTGATGTGGTGGTATGTTTCTGATATATCTTTCTGATTAAAAAAAGGGACCACAAAGCAGGGATAGATTAAAACCTTTAAAAACAGTGGCAGTTGCTTGCTGGAGTTGGATGGCACTAGTTCATGAGAGTCAAATGTTCAGTTTTCAGGAAGTTTTTGAGCCAGTTATTGAATGTTTGGTAGTATGGAATTACCTCTGGTGAGAATATTTATACTATGGAAACTAGTAAACAGATTCTACAAATTAACTCTCTCCTCACCAGCCTACCATGCATGTGTAAGCCTGTGTGTGCAGATTTGTAAAAAGCCTTTGGTACAATATACACCCAAACCTTGACAGAAATTATCTTTAGAAAGTGGAATGATGTTTAGGTTTATTTCCCCTTTTAAAAAATAATTTTACTTACTGTCTGAATGTATTACAATCCTATTATAATTACAGATAGAGAGTAAACTAATTTTTGAAAGTAGGAGAGAATGAAGATCTCTACTTGCTGGAATTCTGGGGATGGTAAGCTAGGGCTAACTGACAGATACTGTTGTTGAATCATTGAATTTTTGTTTTCACCCATGTTGGTATGTTAATGGCTTCCCTAGCACAGAGGCGATTTGATTTCAATATTCATAAAATGACCTTGCTAGATTACTAAGTTAGATGCTTTCTGAGGGCAAAGAAATATTACTATTGATTTTCCTGCATTATAACCATGGCTGGTCTTTGTATATTTGTTAAGTGTGTATTGTCAAGAGAATAAACATTAGCTACAGAAATAGCTGGAAGTTCATCTGTGAGTCCTCACTTTCCCTCATCAAAATTTGCTAATTCTAGCTACTTGGTCCCCAAAGTACCTAGATGCTTACCTATTTACCTGATCTTTTAAACATTTTTATTGATTATGGGCAGCTTTCTGGTTTTTTGTTTTTCATCTTTGTGCTTGTTAAACACAAAATCAGTGCGACAGAGTATGCTCAGCCAGCTGTCAACATTTCAATTTCTGTGGGCATGATTATGCATGTGTTAAACAAATGAATACTTCTTCCTTCAGCTGTCAGCATCCCTGCATTTCCCCATGCTGCAAACATGTAGTACTGGGTTTACATAAGGTAATGGAAACAGTGTACATTATTTTATATTCACCAGACATCACTTTGGTGAAGGGCATCATGCAGTGTTTTGCAGTGTAAACATTGTAGAGTAGATGAGGAACTATGGGTTTGGAGAGGTTAGAAGATTTAGCCATAGTCCTACAGGTAGTAAGTAAGAGAACTAGGACTCAAGCTCTTGTCTTCTATTCCCAAGCCTAATCTTTTTTCTGGTAGACCCATGGGATTCTTTATCCTTTCACTACTGAGGACCTCATTTATTGTATATTTTTCTAAAAACTCCATGTGTTCACAAAAGAAAACTGCATGTTAGTTACCTAGCCATCGCTGCAGTATAATTTGAGAACCTTTCATTACCCTAAAAAGAAACCCTGCATTCATTAGCTGCTAGTCTTTATCCCCTTCCCTCCCTCCTCCAGAACTACTCACTAATCTTCTTTCTATCTGTATAGATTTTCTTGTTCTGGATATTTCGTATAAGTAGAATCATGCTACATGAGACTTTTTTTTTTTGCACTGGTTTAGCATACATAATGTTTTCACTTAACACAATATTTTCAAAGTACATCCATATTACAGCATGAATCAATACTCCATTACTTTTTATTGACAGATAATATTCCATTGTTTATTCATTCATCATTTATAGACATTTGGATTGTTTCCACTTCTTGGCTGTTATGAATAATACTGCTCTGAACATTGTACGTTTTTGCGTGGATGTACATTTTCATTTCTCTAGGGGATAGGCCTAGAAATAGAATTCCTGGGTCATGGTAAATTTATGTTGAACATTTCAAAGAACTGTCAAAACTATTTTCCAAGGTGACTGCACCATGATAAATGATTTTTGAAGTATTGAAATAGCAGGTGAGTCTGAGGTTGGGTTTGATAACTCAGTTTTATAGAATGACTCCTTAAGGCAAAAGACATTACAACAAAAAAGAAGAGACGGATGCACATTCAGGTGACTTCCATGTATTGGAAACAGTAGAATGGTTACTGAAAGGCCTGGAAGGGGGAAACAAGTATTAGTCAAAGGATGAAAAATTTCAGTTATACAAATTGAATAAATCCTAGAAATTTACTGTATAGTTCTATCATTAACAAGATTGCATTGTATAAATTTGCAGAGGTTCAGTCTTATATAAAATATTCCTTTCTTCATAATAATAATGTAAATAAGAACAACAAAGATGGTGGGAGGAAATCTTTAGTGTTTCACCTTGTGGTTTCATGGTTATATAATTATCTCCAACCCATCAAATTGGATTAAAAAAACATGTACACCTTTTATATATCAATCAAACCCACTCAAATGATAAGAGGAGGAGGGGCAAGAGGAGGAGAAGACCATGGTGAATTCAGAAGCCTTCCTAGTTCTCCGTCCCTCAGTCTTTGATCAAGCAGTGGAGCATCTGAACATTTCCTTTTGTTTAGTGTGACAAAATTAAATCTCAGTACTATGGGAGCTTAGAAAATATCTTGGTTCAGAAAATGCCTGGATTAATTCAAAGTATACAATGCAGAATGAAAAATCCTGAACTCAAGTTAGATCATGGTTCCGTCTGACTCTTAGTGTCCTTATCTGTAAAATGAAGATGATAATAGCAGTCCTGCCTACCTCATGGAGTTGTTATGGAGATTCAGTGAGATAATGTATTTAAAAGTTTTCTGTACCCAGCAAAAGGAAGCAGATGCTTGTTCAAATAAGCCTGGAAACTGAGAGCACACACTTGGCAGATGAGTAAGCACCAACTGGTCCTCTGTGATATGAGATTAGGATTGAGATTTTTGCATTGGAAGGTGGATGCTGGCCTGTAGGATTGCACATTTCCAATGTGATTAAACCTTTGCCTAGAAAGGATTTTCACAAACTCTAAATGTTCATTTACTTATCAATTTTCTAAGAATTCAAAGGCAAGAGGCAGCCTCTTCTTCAAGCCCAGTTGCTTAAAAACAAGTGTCTGGTCTCATGGTTTTGTAACACTCATTCTGGTTTTGATAACTCCGAGTTGGTTCTGACTTATATTATTTTTCAGTTACGTGTTTTAATGTAATTGCAGAAAATAACATGGGAAAAGAAAACGTATTCATTATTTCAAAAGTGATTTGTTGAGTTTTTCCATGAGCCAGGCATTTGTTAAGCACGGGATACAATGGTCAACAAAACAGGACTTATTCTTTCTTTATTCTACAGTATTTATAATCTTCTGTTTTTTGTCTAAATGTCTCTGGGTCTTTGTTATGCACCAGGATTCTTAGGTGGCCCAATGATTGTTTGCTTTAAAAATGAAGAACAAAGTCACATTTAGTCTCTTAAAAAATATGAATGAGAAATAGCACAAGGACATAAAGGATCTCAATGCTTCGGTTCAACTCTTGCTAATTCACTAGGTGGCTAGGCTCCTTAGCCTCCCCAAATCTGTGTTTCCTCATCTGTAAAATTGTTCACTTTCTCTAGACGCAAAAGGATTCCATAATTGAAATAAATTTGAGGTTCCGGAGCCTCCAGCCATGTCACCTTCCTTTTTCTTACACTTTTCATCAGTCCATCTCAGGTCTTCCCTCTGGCTCTGCCCACTTATATCCATTTTAACTGTCATCCTAGGCTAAGCCACACTGTCTCCCTCTGGGACTTTTCTGGAGTAACTTCATAACTGGCGGTTGTTCCTTCACTCTTACTCCTATGCAGTCTCTACCCAGTGACCAGTGTGATCTATTAAAATTCTAAGTTAAGCCAGGTTTCTCCTCTGAAAGTATTTACCATTACTCTTAAGATTAACTTCCAGTTCCTTCCAGTAACCAGCGTGACCCAATGTGTTCAGGTCCCTACCTGCTGCTTCAGTTCTTTATATGTCACTCTCTTTCTTGCTTCTGTCAATGAAGCTTCTTGGGATTCTTCCAGACATTCACTGGTGTGGTTTCCGTTCTACTCTTAAGTTCTTTGTTTTATTACTTTTTTTAATTTTTATTTTTTAGTACTGGGGATTGAACTTAGGGGTACTTGACCACTGTGCCACATCCCCAGCCCGATTTTATATTTTATTTAGAGACAGGGTCTTACTGAATTGCTTAGTGCCTTACTTTTGCTAAGGTTAGCTTTGAACTCGGATCCTCCTGCCTCAGGTTCCCGAGCTGCTAGGATTACAGGTGCGCACCACTGTGCTAGGCTCCATTCTTAAGTTCTTTCTTCACATAACTTTCCTCTCAACTCTGCTCTTCACCTCACTCTGTAGCACTCAGTTCAAAAGCCTCAACAAACATCTTCTCCTTCCCCAATTGCTGACAGCTCAGGGTAACTAAGATCCTTGTGATATATCCTTCAGATTACCCTGTACTCTCTTTCATGGTACCCAACTCAAAAGCAGTTAAGTTATTAATTGTGTAAATATTTACTTATTACTTAGTTAGTTCATTATCTAAAGTTTCTCACCTTCCAAAGCTCCCTGAGGACAGGCATAGTTGTATTTACCTGTGTGGCAGAAGGCCTTGCACTTAGTAGGTACTCAGTAAATACTCAGTGAATTAAGGGATGGATTTAATCAATGGCAGAAATTTCCTTCTTTATGTCAGCTATGAGATTATGGGAGATCATGATGTATTTCAGGGAGTCCTGAGGAAACGGAGATTTTTATTTCCATGCAGTTATCAGTCTCTATTATTAGTAGCATCCTCCTTCCACCCTCTTTAGAAGCACATATCCACCAAACTATGCTGGGCACTATCCAGGGTGTACAAGACCCAGGTCCTGTTTTTGAGTTCACAATCTAGTAGGGGGTCCAGCCAAATCCTTAAGTAACAATTACATGAGGTAGGAAATGGTAAGGGTCACAAGAGAGGTTTAGAGAAACTGCTATAGTGGTTTGGAAGTGAGAGAACTTGCTTCAAACTGAGAACAGGCAGCTATGTCTAGGGGTGTCGTGTCTGATTGAGGCTTTGAATGATTAGTGTGGTTTGACTACTTGTAGATTGTGGAGAAAAGACATAGCAGAAAGGGGTTATGACCAAACACTTGCCTCCTCTCCGCTGTTGCAAGCACAACCAGGTCTCTAATCAAGAGGCAAGAATTGCACCTTTGAAATAATTCAGTTTTTATTCACTCTTGGTTTTATCTGATTTGATTTTTAGGTGTATGAAGTCTATGGATTGACAAATGCATACAACTGTATAAAAATCACAATTATGATACAGAAAAGTTTCATTGCCCCCCTGTATTGGTCATGCTGTCACTGTGCAATCAGCCCTCCCCCCAAAATAGGGATCACTAGCAGTCCCTTATCTGTTTTCTGTTCCCGTAATTCTGCCTTTTCCAGAATGTCAGATAGATGGAATCGTACAGGACTTATTTCTCTCACTTAGCATAATGCATTCAAGATGCATCCATACTGTTGAGTGTTGGATACATCAGGAGCTCACTCCTTGTTCCTAAGTACTAGTTTATCTTCCATCCTATGGTTTCACCAGTTTTATTTTTCATCAGTTGTTTTGTTCATTCAGTAATTGAAGAACATTTGATGACTTTAAGTTTCTGGCTATTAAGGTTAAGGTTCCTATAAACATCTGTGCACAGCTTTGTCTGAATACACATTTTTATTTCGCTTGGGTAGATATCTAGGACTGACATTGCACTTAGTAGGTACTAAGATATGTACATCTTTAGCTATGATACGTACATCTTTAGCTGCCAAACTGTGTTGCAAAGTGATTGTGCTGCCATTTGCATTCCCATCTACAATGAATGAAAACTCTAGCTGCTCTCTATCTCACCAACACTTGGAATTTTCTATTTTAAAATGTTATCCATTTTAATAGTTAAGTAGAGACATCTCATATGATTTTTAATTTGTACATACCTAATTACAAGGATTTGGGGGCATCTTCTCATATGCTTATTTGTCAAGGGATATCTTCTCTGATGAAGTGTGTCAAAATAATTTTTTGCTTTTGCAATTAAGTTGTTTGCTTTCTTTTTGAATTTTGAGTGTTCTTTATATATTCTGGATAGAAACCTGTTGTCAGGTGATTTGTAAACATTTTCTTCTCATCCCCATGGTTCATCTTTGCTAACTTTTTTTCTTTTTTTTTTTTTTTTTTGGTACCGGGGATTGAACTCAGGGGCACTCGACCCCTGAGCCACCACATCCCCAGCCCTATTTTGTGTTTTATGTAGAGACAGGGTCTCACTGAGTTGCTTAGTGCCTCGCCATTGCTGAGGCTGGCTTTGAACTCGCGATTCTCCTGTCTCAGCCTCTCTAAGTGCTGGGATTACAAACGTGAGCCACCGCGCCCAGCTATCTTTGCTAACTTTTAATTTTTCTAGTTATTTTAAAGTCCTGCTCCCCTGTCCCTTATAGGATCTACCCCTATTCTTTTCCTACTCAGCATGTTTACAGAACTTCTAGGCTTCTTCAGGCATAGTCAGGCTGGAGGGGTCTGAAGATGGAAAAGATAATTATCTTATTAACATGGAGCCTTTAGGCATCTGGGAAGAGAATCTGATTATTTAAACATCTATAACCTATGGAGTAATGTTCTGAGTGTCATGGGAAGGTATAAATGGTATGCTATATCACTGAGCACTGTCATTCTTTGAAGTTTCTAGTTGTTAAAATACCTTGAGATCAGGCTTCAGAAGCAGGGAACAGTGAAGACTCTCGATAATTAGATCTCACAAACTTCAGTAATTGCCCATCTGCAGCTCTATGAATTACCACTGATAATGAATGGGTTTGGGGGATGTAAAAGGAGCCGGCGCTGGTGATGCAGTCTTTCTTACCTTGATAAATCAGTACCTCACTTTAACAGTTGTAGAGCAACAGGACCACCTCAGAAACGATTAGCCTCACTGCAGCCCTCCTTAGTTAAGTTACTCTTGGCTTCATTTGTCGTTTAATAAATAACAGCAGATAACAAAGAGAGAAAGATATTCCATTCTATACACATGTGGAGATGCATCAGCCTCAGGGCACACACATTTTTCCTAATGCATCTTTTATTTCTGCTCATGGTTATTGATAGATGTCAATCATTCTCCAAGTATCACCAGGCGCTTTTAGTTATTACAAACATTAAGTCTGCTCTTGCCCTCTATGACACTGGTCTACCATTCTCATGTTCTACTATGTTATCCATACCCTGTCACCAACCCCAGCTGACTGGTGCATCACTAGTCATGGCTCCTGTAGCTCTCATATCCCAGACTCCTTCCCTTGCATTTGTCAGTACACATTCTGTTTCCTTTTTAGGCATAAGTCAGATGCTGTCTCTTCTGTGAAAGCACTATTGAACTCCACCCTACTCGCCGTCAGAATGAAGACCTCCTTCAGCCGCTTATGACATCTTTTCTCTTTTTAGCATTTGCTTCATTTTTACTTTGCATTGTATTTGTCTGACTTTCCCTTCTTTCCACCTAGGAAGAAATGTTGAGAGCAGAAATTATGCCTTCCTTATATCTCTATCCCCCATCGAAGTCTGTTATCAACTGTCACATGCTGTAGGTTCTCACTGAGGGTTTATTGATTGAAGGACATGACATAACCCACAGTTCACCCTGCTTCGTGACCCAGACAGAAGAGGTGTCTGAGAGGCTGATAGTTATAACTGGAGGTGACAGGGCGATCTGATGTGTTCTAAGCCAAGACAGTCCCATTTCCCCACTGGCTGTGACTATGCTTTCCTGTATAGAATAGGAACAGGATGATTTGATTTTGAGTAATAAGCAACCCGACTCTAATTGTGTATCTTAAATGCCTTCCATTGTTCTGCTTAAGGTGATTTTCTACCAGCATGAAATGTTCTGCTTCCCAGACAGTTGATGGAGAAGCTGAGTCATGCTTGACTATACTTAATAAGACAGAGGCAGCTCACGCCCGAGGGAGCTGCCTTTGAGGACAGGTTGACATTTCTGACTCCTCTGCTTTTTAAAAGTGGGTGTTGTGAAGGAAAGTTGAGCATGAACATAGCTTTGGAGTCTCCACTGGAAATAGGCCTGTACAATGACACTCTCTAATTCAGACAGATGTGATTGGTGCCACCGTCTCTTGGTTGTGACATGTGCCTTCTGATGCTGGCACCTGTTAATCAGGGATGTTACACTCCTCATTAAAGAGACTCACTCACTTTGTCCCACTTTCTGTTAACCAATGCCTTTTCTCTGAAAAACTGGCTTGATTTCATGTTCCTTAAGATTCAGCCTAGGGAATACTCTTGAAGTTTAGTGTACATTACATATACCCTATCACATTGTAGAGATGGAAAGGGGTTAGAGATCATCTGATTCCACCTTACAATACACAAGAGAAACTGAGTCTCAGAGAAGGTAGATCTTGGTCATAGTCAGTATGAGATCTTAGATCTGGAAAGAGGCAGATGTGTGTTAGAATCCCTACCTCCCATTTACTTGCTGTGTAACACATGGATACCTTATCAGTGCCTCGTGTTCCTCATTTCATAAAAGGAACCAGCAAAGCCAGGTGCAGTGGCCCATGCCTGTAACCCCAGTGCCTCAGGAAGCTGAGGCAGGAGGACCACAATTTCTAGGCCAGCCTCAGCAATTTAGTGAGACCCTGTCTCACAGTAACAAACAAAAAGGGCTTAGTGTTAGAGCACCTCTGGGTTCAAGCCCCAATATGACAGTCAAGGAGGAATAAAAAGCCAGTAATAAAACTATCTGGAAGAGTACTTATGAAGATTTAAAGGAATAAATAATGTAAAGAACTCAATAACTAACATCTGAAAAGCAGCTGATATTTGGGAGGTGGTGGTGGTAGTTAGATTAATAATGGAAATCACACTGGCAGAATTAGGACAAGAAACCAGAGTGCTGACCCTGTTCCCAGAGGAGATAAAATGAGATGTACCCCAGGAACTGTATTTAGTGGTGAGGAAGTTTAAAGAGTCTCTCTGACAATGAATTCCTATATTGAAGGAAAGAATCAGTAGTTAGTTTGCTACAGTACAGAAGAAAAGAACATGGTTTGAGTAATTGTTAACATAAAGAATCAAAGTGAGTGGAATGTTTGGTGGAAGGAAGTGTATATAAGGTCTACAAATTAGAAACCAAAAAGTTGA
Organism: Geosciurus inauris; assembly: GCA_004024805.1. NCBI lineage: Eukaryota > Metazoa > Chordata > Mammalia > Rodentia > Sciuridae > Geosciurus > Geosciurus inauris. Next base: position 19,734 of record PVHX01005768.1, read on the forward strand.
ATATGATCTGAGAGACTGAGATCACTGGAGCAATGACTGATTTAGAAATCAGCCCCACTAGCTCTGTGTGCTTCCTAGGTACCCCTCAGAGTCTCTTTCCAAACCTCAAAATGGAGCAGTGACCTCCACTTCTTGTGTTAAAATTGCCATCCATACTATAGATCATGATGACTCGCTAATAGTTAGCAATCATGGATTTGTGATCTTTGGTGGAATATGCTTTGGGGAAGAAGGCAGTGACTCCTAAGTGATGAGTTTGAAACATTTTCCTCCCTTCAAGGGAATGGGAATAGAAACTGTGTTACATCTTTTGAAGCAGCCACCTTCACTGTCAGTTTTGCTATGCAGCATTGGGAGACTGGAAGTCCCCACAGGTCAGTGTTCTGGACTTGAGAGTGTTGCTTTGGAATATATACCTGGAGACACATGAGATAGATACCTGGGCAGTTATAGTTGTACTGTGAAGCCACTAAAAACTCTCTTCATATCACTGCAGGCTCTTTTCCTGATCTAGCACTTATTTTTCTAATTTCAAAATTTCAACTTTCTAGTAATTATTCTGCTTTTTTTCCCCCCTGTGACAGAACATTGTTGACTTGGCCAGTGGTGAGTGTGAGTGGAAAGGGAAGGGTGCAAGAGAAGTTGAAAGGATTATTTAAGAGATTGAAAATATGATCAATCTGGAGTGTTTGCTTTAGCTTCATGTGAGAAAAGTGTGTTCTGTTGTGCTTGATTGTGCTAAAAGCTTTGGATTTCAGAGAAGTTGGTTTACAGTTTCTGCTTCCTTTTCAGCAATAAATGTATGAGAGAGAAACATTTGCAACCTCAGGATTATAGGGAGTCAAGAAGCCGAATACAAATGAAAATTTAAAAATTTAATCCCTGTGTATTCATCAGGTTTTTGGAGTTATGACAAAATACTTAAGATAAACAAGTTAAAGAAGTAAAGATTTATTTTGACTTGTGGTTTTATTCAATGCTCATTTATCCCCTTCACTTTGGGTCTGTGTTGAGGCAAAACATCATGATGCGGAGCATGTGGTGGAACAGAGTTGGTCACCTCATGGTGTCTGGGAAGGTGAGAGGGAGGGAGAGAAAGAGATAGAGATAGAGATAGAGATAGAGATAGAGATAGAGATAGAGATAGAGAAAGGGGGCCAGGGACAAGATAATGCCTTTCCATGGCATGGCCCCCAGTAACCTATTCCTCTAACCAGGCTCCACCTTCTATAGTTTCTACCACCTCCCAATAGGTCCATTCAATTATGAATCCATCAATGAGCTAACCTGATAATGGGATCAGAGCCGTCATTACCCAACTGTTTTTCAAAAGCCCCACTTTTAAACATTGCTGCATTGGGGACCAAGCTTTTAACACATGAGCCTTTGGGGAACGTTTGAGATCCAAACGGTATGTTTTAGTCAGCTTTTCTGCTGCTTTGATGAAAAGACCTGATAAGAACGATTTTAAGGAGAAAAAGTTTATTTGAGGCTCACAGTTACAGAGGTCTTGATCCATAGATGGCAACTCCATTCTTTGGGATTTGCAGAGGCAGAACATCATGGCAGAAGAATGTGGCCGAGTAAGGTAGCTCAGGACATCACAACATGGAAGCAGAGAGAGACTAAGCTCAACTTGCAAAATATATATCCCAAAGGCACACCTCCAATAACCCACCTCCTCCTACCACACCCTACCTGCCTGCAGTCACCACTAGTTAATCCCTATCAGAAGATTAACACACTGATTGAAGTAAGGCTCTCATAACCCAGTTATTTCACCTCTAAACATTTCATTGTCTTATACATGAGCTTTTGTGGACACTTCACATCTAAGCGTAATACTGAAACATTATGTATCTCCTGACCTCCTAGGAGAAAGGAAAACAGACTGGTGGTAAGTGTAATATTACCTCTCTTTTGTGTTTGGCTTTATATGCTGAAGTAATATCTGACTGTGATATAGCAAACAGCTAGCAGTCTGGGAGATTTTCATCCTGCCTCTGTGACTAACCCAGTCTTTAACCTTAGGGATCCTCTCACCCCTTTGTGTTGTGGGACTGAATGATTTCTAAGACCCCTCTCAGCTCACATGTGCAGCCATTTTCTAAGATGTATACTGGATTACAGAAGACTTAAATATTTGAAATTTTGGGCTTCTATTTTATTTTAGCATTTTCTCTTCCCAAATCCTGTTCTTCTCTTTGGGAGGGGACACTGCTCTCTAGGTGAGTGACCACTGAAAACTGAACCACTTGGAACCCTCACCTCTTGAATTCTTCCTGCCATCGTATTCCTTTATCCTTCATCTGCTAGACATCACTTGAAGCTCCCTCCCTCAGCTCTCAGCTTTTGATGCTTGCTTCACTCACTTTTCTCTCAGAATCTTTTGTTTTCTGCTTGTCACTACCAGCCTTCAGGAAAAATCTACATGCTTGACACATTATTAAAATTGGATGAGACTGCATTGGCATTTCACAGGTGAGGCCTCTGTTAAACGCTGTGGCAGGATTGTAGCCTGCGTCTCTTCCTCTGGCAGGTGATGGAGATCGCAGGCTCTCTTTTACTCTAAGCAATTTGCTTGGGATTGCTGGAGAGGTTGCTGGCAAGGCTCACAGATGTACTTTCCTTTGATTTTGTAGGTGTACCAAGAAAATAGCTACAAATCCTGAGGAAGAGAATCAGGTAGTTCCTAAGTGAAAGCTGAAGACCCTGATATGCATTTACTGACTGAGTCTCCTGTGCCTTTGTGTAGAAAGTGAGACTTGGGATTGGGGGTTCTAGAGACCATTGAGTACCTGGAGGACTTTATATTTCCATCCTGCTGTTGAGAAAAAAAAGTGATCATTGAGGTATCTTTGTTAACTAAGAAATGAGTCCACATTTAGCCTGCTTTCTACATTGTAGAGCTCAGATTTTGGAGGTTTTGACCCTGGCTCCTGTAAACGCAATAAAACAAAACAAAAACAAAGAAACAAAAAACACGCAAAGGAATTCATTTTCTCTGACAACTCTTTCTAGGCTCCCCTATCCTCCTTTGTAAAAATTAACGTAATTATAACTAAAACCCACCAAGTTCTTATCACAGCGCGAAGGTCATGTGGAATTTTCATGAATGATTCTATTTACCACTAAAAAATGATTCAGTAGGGTATGTGATGTTACTAGCTTCATCTTTCATTCAATGGCTCTTACCTATGAGGAAATTGAGGTACATGTTCCTTTTTCTCAAGTACCACATGCATGGGAAGCAGTGCCCTACCTTGCTCTTAGATTCAACAACAGCTATGCATGAGCTTCTTCACCTACAAAATGACAGAGATGAAGACAGTAATTGTTCTTGTGTGGCCTGGCCAATAGAGCACATGCCAAGTTGTCTTCTCTGGTCCACTAGTGACATTATCTGTTTCAGACTTCTGGATCTGATTCTTGGTCATTTTCATCCTGTTTTCGAGGGGAGTGTCCTATTTTATTTCTCAATATCAACAGAGAATGTTCATGCCATTATGTATTTGGAATATATATATATTACATATATATATATATATATATATATATATATATGTATATATATATTACTGAGATGATGCAGTGGAAAGAACAGAAAATTTAGGGTGAAAAAGCATGATTCTGTGTGTACTACCAGTATATTCTGTGCCATTCATCAAGTTGGCTCTCTGGGCTTAGTTAGCCTAATTGTAAAATGAGAGAATTTTTCTAAATGTTTTTCCAGAATTTTCTTGTAGTCCAGCAGTCTCAAACACATTGCTAGGGATCATTCCCCATAAGTTATATATCGGGATTTGTAGAGCTATATTCAGTTTGAAATTGGCTAGACTCAGTTTGGAATTGAGAGAGGAATATAATATTAACCATAGCAAGGAGAGCTGTCTGCTAAATGCTTGATCAGTCCCATTTCATCTTCACAACAGTCTTCTTTTACACATGGGAATATTTAATGTATTTGCATATCATCACATGGCTGGCAAGCAGCAGATCAAGGACTAGAACTGGGATTGTTAGAGGCTCACTATTGTGTACAGCATAGGCAAAGTGGTTTGGGGCTGTTAAAGACTTGGTTTGGTCCCATCACTATCATATATTGTCCCATCTCTGAGGCTTGTCTCTTGACTACATTCACTGCTTCTGTGGAATGGGGTGTTGTCCTACTGGAACTGAAGGCTGTGACTAGATCTAAGAACAATATGTTCTGGGAATCTATGTTAATTTGTGAGATATCTTTACCTTCAGTGCAGACAATTATTTCTCGAATGAAAATTTGAAGGAGGAAACCATATTTTTTTCCCTGGAGTTTGTGCTCATAGTCCCTATGCCCTATTTATAGGACCCTGAATAAATATTATGAAATAATAAAGAGAATAAAGTGTGTTTGATTATTATATGAGACCTGTAATTGGACCTTTGCATCTTAATCATGGATTAGAAAAGATTGCTTGGGGGAAAAAAAAGAACTCAAAAGCCAACTAATGACTGCTTAGAGTTTCTCCGGTGTACTGTGCCACACTTGACATAAGCCAGTTTATTTACTATCACAACAGCCCTGCAAAGAAAATCATTCCTTCAGCCACATGAGAATACGCATTACAATAATTTTTGTGTAAGGAAAATAATAGAATCATGGTACAAAGGCAGCATACCCAGAATCCCTTCTTCAGCCTGCTAACTCTTACTGACTGATGAGAGAAGCAGGCTATTCTAGGTGGCAATTAGATGATACTATCTACATTCTTCCTTATTATGTGCAGTAGCAGGCAGGGTGACTATGGGACCCTTCTTGGACAGTAAAGCATGACAAATCAGGGTCCTTTTGTTGGTGCTGTAAAACCAGTTGTGAAATGGTTTGATGGAGACCAGGAAGGAGCCTGGAGACCTTAGAAGCTCCTCTGGACCTAGGGATTTTGCTCATGTCCTCTGCCACAGGGAAGAATTTGTAGAAAGTGATGTTTGTGTTCTCAAACTGAGAGAGGAATCTCTGCATGGCAGGTAGTGGATGAAAACTGAAGTGTTCAGAGATCATAGTGTTGACCCAGTAATAATCATTAGGAAAAAGCCCAACTCTAAGCCATCCGTTAGATAATTTCATTTTATGACAGTGTATTAGCTACTATATTTCTGAATTTAAATTTCATAGGTTTGTTGTCATCTGATGTGTGTGTGTGTGTGAGGGTGAGGGGCTTCGTTACCTTTTCCATTTCTTCCTTTTCTCCTTTCTCCCCCCACCTCCTTTTCTTAATTTTTATGATCATCTGGGAATGCTTTTTAAATTTAGCTAGCCAGCCCTGACACTTCCAATGGGTATAAAATGAACAGGACAGTGTAAATATAAATAATCAGTGTCATAGGGAGGAGTAGTACACCCCTGGGGGTCGAACTTGTGGAGGAACGATTCTAACCACCCTTGCAAATCTGAAGTTGTGACTTGTGGATTTTCCTCCCCAGTGCCAACCTTTGTTGATAATTTGGCATTCTTTCCTTATCTGGCAAATCTTATCATCTATTATCATCTGCCCAGGGCTAGTTCCTATTTTCTTCAAATTACTCAATCAAGAAAACTCCCCTTTTTTGGTGGGAGTAAGCTATTTCTAATTATCTGGTCCAGGAAAGCCATCTGCTGAGTTATTAGCCCAGTGTTATTGAACAGTACAAGCAACATGAGAATGGATGACGGATGCCACAGCCAATCCAGCCCTCCCCCAACCCCCAACTTGTCTCTTTTCTTCTGATGGCTGAGTTGACAAATAAGAATTCTCAGAAATATTTTGTACACCTCTGAGACTTTTATTTTATTCTCCCCTGGATAAAAAATATCTTTTTTTTTAGTAATGTTTTCCTATATCATTCTCTACATAAGTACTGTTTGCAGATTTTTTGAAAATTGATGATTTATTATAGGACAATGGTAGAGAAATATTCAGCTATTTAAATACTTTTTATTAAGAAACAAAAATAATATATTTTCAAATTTAAATATCAATCACAGAGACTTCAACTCAGACAATGAAAATAAATCTTAGTATTTGTTCAATTGCCCACTTATTTAAACAAATGAAATAGGGCATTTTTATCAGTAGTGATGATGGTCAGCTACAAATGAGGAGACTCAAAATAAAAGAGTGCTTTAAACTAATGTTTCTCCATCTTTAATGTGGATAAAGATCACCTGAAATCTTTAAAATGAAGGTTCCGGTCAGTAGGTCTGAAAGTCTGCAGTTCCTGCAGCCACTCAAGGATGTTAATGATGTTGATAAACTCTGGGCTATACTTTGAGTGACAGGAATATTGAAAATAAAGCTTATTTCTCATTTGAATCTAAAGATAGAACATTCAGGGCTGGTAAGGCACTTTGATAAGTTATTCAAGGTCCCATCTTCTTTCACTTGCAGATTTCATCATCTTGAGGGAATGTTGGTCATTCTTATGGTCCGTGACTTAGCTTCTAGCCACCATATCCAAGTGCCAAGTAACAGAATGGAAGTAAGGGGATGATAGAAAGAGCACAGGAAACATAGGAGCATGTCAGCATCTCTCAAGGAAGTTTTCTGGAATCTATCTCCATGATAATTTTAAACATATTCTACTGACCAGAGCTTAGTCTCTTTACCATGTCCAGGTGAGAGGCAAGTTGGGAAATGACACTGCTATTCTGAATGACTATGTGCTCAGCTGGAAAATTCCCAACTCCAGAAGAAGGAAGGGGATAGGGTGGGAGTATAGTGAATGTGATGTATACAGCAGTTTCTACCACCAACCTGCAGATCTACCACAGGAAATGGTTTTCTAAAGGTTACATAGAATATTACAGTTCACAGATAAATTATAATTAGCACATGTGTATCAGTCAGCTTTTTATCACTATGACCAAAAGACCTGACAATGACAACTTAGAGGAAGAAAAGTTTACTTTGACTCATAGTTTCTCAGGTTCTGTTCATGTCCCGCTAACTCCAAAACTCTTGGCAGAACATCATGCCAGAAGCACATGACAGAGGAAAGGAGCTCAGTTCATGACAGCCAGAGAATGAGGGAGAGAGAGGTGTCAGGTATAAAATATAAATCCCAAAGGCATGATCCCAGTGATGTACTTCCTCTGGCCATACCCTATCTGACTACTGTTATCACCCAGTTAATCCATTCAAGTGGATTAACTGGTTAGGTTAATAACTCTCATAATCTAATCATTTCACCTGTAAATATTCTTTTATTATCTCACACATGAATTTGGGGGGGATACTTCATATGCAAACCATAACAGCATGTATAAAAATTCCCACCTTTGTAGAACATTGTATTGTAGGGTGTTATGGTTGGAGGTGTCCCCCCAAAAGCTCATGTGATAGACAATATAGTGATTTTCAGGGGTTAAATGGTTAGATTGTGAGAGCTTTGACCTAATCAGTGGATTGATCATTTGATGGATTGATAATTTGAAAGACTGCTGTACTGGGTGATACCTGTAGGCAGATAGGGCATAGCTGAAGGAAGTACGTTACTAGTGCATGACCTTGGGGAGTATACCTTGTACCTCTGGTTCCTTGTTCTCTACTTCCTGGCTGCCATGAACTAAGGAGGTTTCCTCTGCTAGGTCCTTCCCCCACCATGTGCTGCTTCCTCCTAGACCCAGAGCAATGGGCCTATGAAGCCTGAGCCAAAATAAACTTTTCTAAGTTGCTTTTGTTAGGCTTTTTAGTCACATCAACAAAAAGCTCACTAGCACATAAGGTCATTCACTTTGTATAACTGTTTTGTATTATTATGAGTTTCCTTTCTAAGATATGAAAACCAAGGTTCAAATGGATGAGGGACTTCATTGGTCATGATGCCTACTTCGATTTCCTTCTGTAATACTGTATACCCTGCTTCTCCCCCATTCCAGAGCCCTCTTTGCAGGTTCCATGTTTGTCTTTGCTCCATTGACTTATCATCTTCCAACATCCTATCATATGTACCTTTCTTTTTATTTAGCATGTTAATTATGTATGGTCAGTCTGCCAATGTTAGAAGGTGAGTTCCATGAGATGTTTGTTTTTATTTCACAAGCTTCTGTTTTAGTACTTGGCACATGGTAGGATGATTAGTACATAATTTTTACATGAATGAGTAAAGCCATTTCGTGTCAGAGCCTGACTTTTAATCATGTCTTTATCCTCAACCCTTAAGGCTCCATACTGTGTGCCACATGCCCCCTCTATCAGGGCTTCTGCTGATGTTTTACTGGAATACCTCTTTGCCATAGAAACTCAGCTCACTCACTTGTTTTATTCTTTGTCTCAAGATTCTCACTCAATATGGGTAGCCAACTAAATAGTTTGCTTTTACCTGGGATTCTCTGGGAGTCATAGTCCAAGGTTAATACTTCCTGAAGGAGGATTTTTAAAGTGATTGGGTCATTGACATTGGGTTCCAGTTTGGAATGTAAGAAGTTATTGGTATTGACCTTAACCCAGTCTCAGGACTACTATCTCCACCCTCCACCCTGTTTATAATCATATAGTATAGTATGTTATGGTATAGTATAACATAATATATTATAATATATAATATAATATAAGAAACAAAACATATTTTCATGCTTGTGTTTAGAAGCCATCACTTAGTGAGTTCATTTTGCTTATTTAATAGTGTGTCTGTGCCATTCTTTTATAAAGATCATTAATTTCTCTATGAGCTAGACTCCATTCAAATTTGTCATGCAGATTCAGCTAACATATTGCTATAGTTTGGATCTTGAATGTTTCATAAAAGCCCATGTGTTGAAGGCTTGGTCTCCAGCCCATGACACTATTGGGAAGTAGTGAAACCTTTAAGAGGTGGGGCCTGGTGAGAGGAAGTTAGGTCACTGGAGGTGGGAAGGGGATATTGGGACCCTGATGGCTTCCTCTTTCTCTCTCTTTGCTTCCTGGCTACTATGAGGTAAACAAACTTCCTCTATCATATACTTTGTTGTCATAGGCTAAAAGCAACAGGGTCAAGCAACCATAGACTAAAATCCCTGAAACTAGGAGCTAAAATGAACCTTTCCTTTTTTATTTATTTCTTTTTATTTGTTCTTTTTAGTTATACATGACAGTAGAATCTATTCTGACATATTTATACAAACATGGAATATATCTTATACCAATTAGGATCCCAGTCTTGTGGATGTACACGATATTGAGATTCACTGTGGTATATTCATATATGTACATAGAGGAGCATTATGTCAGATTCATTCCATTGTCTTAATAAAGCTTTCATCTTTTTAAGTTGATTTACCTCAAACATTTATTGCAGCACAAGAAAGCTTACTAACACACATATACTGAGCTCCTTTCATATTGCTAGCCCCTTTAATTCTCATACAGCACTGTACTACAAGTAGGTTGCATGAGCAGAAACAAAATTTAAAGAGAAGCATTTTATTCAAGATCATATTACCTGTAAGTTGCACATGGCAAATAATTTTATATGGAAAGTAACTCTACCTTAGGCCTTCCACAATTTGAGCATTTGTTCTCTCGTTCACATACCTGAGCTTCCTCAGTCTTTGTGCTTGTATATCTCTCTACCCCAGCATTCAGCACAGTGCCTTGCTCACAGAAGGTCTCAATAAATATTTAATAAATACAAATATATGAGCAACTTTCCTGTGGGAAATAATCCTGCTTTGAATGTGCGAGCATAGATTTGGGACAAGCATCCTAGATCTATGTTCAGGCAGCTTTTATTTGTGCTACCACTCAGGCAAAAGTAAGTCAATTAATCTCTCTGTCTCCGTTTCCTGGCATGTAATGTGGGAATGGGCATGAAAGCCGAGAGGGTGTTGTGAGATTAATTAGTTAAAATGTATACCCTGCTATATAAATGCTAATTGCTGTCAGGAGCGTGGGGTGGATTTTCCAGTGACTTGGCTTCCCAAGGCTTTGCACATTTCCATTAGTCCTCTGTGCCTCCAAGTCGCAGCCTTAAGAAACCCTTTGGCTGAGAGAAATGATGACTTTGTTGTTCCCCCATGTTGAAGGGCCAATTTAGAAAGGACTTCCACTGTGGAGTAAACTGGATAAGAAGGGGCATTTTAAACAAAAAGTAATTCAGTGTGCCAGTAATTTGCTAAATTCTCCTTGCTGTTATTAGAGACAAATCTATTTGCATAACAGCCTTTCCCTGTCTTTTCTGAGGCTGGTGCCTGCAGTGAATCATATAATTAATTTGGTATTACATGACACTCCAGCCTGTTGCCATAGATTTTATTTTTATTTGTTCATTGAATAATTTAAAAAGCTCTGATATAATACCCTCAGGTAGCTGGTTGGAAAAACTTAAAAGCTCACAGAACAAATTTCAAATGGACAAATACCCCAAAGAAAAAGCTTAATAATAACACATATTTGCTAATGCTTATGAATACTAATATAAATGCTTTCAGTCCCTATTATAAAGGAGTCTTATTATCTTTCTAGACATACACATTTGGTTCATGAAATGTAATGTAAAATAGACACATAACAGGTATAATTATATCTTTTCCCTTTTAAAATGTATTCAATTTAATTTGATTGAAAACAAATTAAGTCAGTAGAATCAACCAAAATCTTGGTGATTGATCTGTAATTAAATTTTAGTATGTAAGGACCTTTAACAAATACTATTTTAAAAAGTGTCTAATCTTAATGTATTATGTTATATAAGGAAAATTTACCCTTATTATTCACAATATACAATACCAGTCACTATGATGAATCTCAATGCCTTAATATAATATAGGCTTATTTTTTGCTCACATCACAGTCCCTTGAATGTGATATGGCATTCCTAAGTAGCTCTGCTCAATACAGGGATCCAAGCTCCTTCCTTCTTGTGATGTTATACTTTTAAAAATGTCCGCTTTTAGCCAGGCATGGTGGCACATGCCTGTAATCCCAGCACTTTGGGAGGCTGAGACAGGAGAATCATGAGTTCAATGCTTAGCAACAGTGAGGTGCTAAGCAACTCAGTGAGACCCTGTCTCTAAATAAAACACAAAATAGGGCTAGAGATGGGGCTCAGTGGTCAAATGCCCCTGAGTTCAATGCCCAGGACCCCCCCAAAAAAGTCTGCTTTTCAGGATCTCTTTTTAGAAGGAAAAGACAAAGTATCAAAGATCACACACACAGCAGAGTCATGTTTGCATGTCCTTTCTGGGCATATTCCATTAACCAGAACAAATCACATGACCCCAACCCTTCTACTAGTTTTCACATGGGCCAAGGAAGAGAAAACAGGCTTAATGAGCATCTAGCCTGTCCTTCCACAGTTGGAATACCCAAAGTCTGTTTCATAACTCTTTGTAAATTGTCTGCCTGAGTACCTGCTTGTAGTTGGCAAATTGCATGCTAGTTATTCTTTTCTTTTTTTCCTATCTTCTCTTTCTCAATCAGAGTCTCCTGCTTTACAAAAGAACAAGCTACCCTTCACTCCTCATCTGGCGTATTATCATTCATTGTTTAGGGCTATGGAGACCTCTGAGGGCTAAGTGACATATTGTAATAGTAGGGTCAGAAAGTCTCCATTAATAAAAGCACTGTTAACCTCTAGCAGGGCTTCCTTTTTCTCTTCAGTTTATCAGTGTTCCTGTAGCAGCAAATCATGGCATTAGAACTGTAATATGTGGCCTAAGTTTTTGTGATGTGAATTGAGATATATTGCAAAGTGGTGTGGCTTAAGGGGTGATAATTTCCATTTAAAAATTGCCTGTGCCATCATCTGATTTGGGTCAACCAATTCAGACAAGGGAGATACCTTTAGAAATAGCATAAGGGATGTCTTTATGAAATACAGAAGGCAGACACATTTGATTTCATCTAGACAACAAACCTAAGGTGGTGAAGTTCCAGCCTTCGCCTCCTGTCCAACTGTCTGTCTCTTATTCTCTTTAATCATATATTTTATACTTAGAAATTGAAATGACTATTATACCAATATAGGCCAACAAAATTTTTGGAATTCAAACTAAAATCAAGACTTTTCCTAAGAGAAAAGCAGGTGCAATTAGGATGGTTTGACACTGGCAGTGACTTTACCAATTGTATTATGGGGTAGATACTTCCTTCTTTTTATTTCTAATTGTTATTTTCAAAGATAATCATTCTAAGGGATTGTTTTCGGGTCAATATATTAAAAAACCCATACCTAAGTAATTACATTCTTTTTGTCGTAAGTTTCCTGACTCCCATTAGTTATCTTCCTCAGAGGTACACATTTTTTAATATTTTATTTACATCTTCTGGCATTTCCTATCTATAATTTGCTAACCCATTTGTGTATATTATTTTTTTTTAAATATTTTTTTAGTTGTAGATGGATGCAATATCTTTATTTATTTATTTTTATGTGGTGCTGAGGATCGAACCCAGTGACTCACACATGCAAGGCAAGCGCTCTACCACTGAGCCACCACCCCAGCCCCTTGTGTATATTATTTTTAATTCACTCAACCATATGCACTTTATTTTCACTTTTAAAAAATTACAGTAAATGGAGGCTGAGGTTGTAGCCCAGTGATAGAACACTTGCCTAGCACATATCAGGAACTGGGTCTGATCCTCAGCACCACATAAAAATAAATAAATAAAATATTGTGTCCATTTACAACTAAAAAAAATACTTAAAAAAGTTACAGTAGGGTACGGTGCTCGCCTCGCATGCACAAAGCCCTGGGTTCAATCCCCAGCACCACAAAAATAAGTAAGTAAGTAAGTAAGTAAATAAATACATAAATAAATGCAGTAAATGAGGAGTGTTTCTCTTCAGCTGCTATCCCCTTTCCCTATCCATTCTCTTCTATATAATACTATTGCATATTTGGTAGAATCAATATGCTTACTTAGTTTGTGTCTTTTGGTAACCCTTTTCATAGTTTTCAGTTTACCTTTCTTGTGTAATTTCCCACACTACTAATGTCATCAGATACTCTACCAATTTCAATATTTTTTTTTCTTTATTGCTGATTCCTATTCCTTCCTCCTATACTGGTTCATCACTAAGTCTGCTACAGAGCTGTGATCTTGGTTATCTTCACTGTCATTCTGGGGATCATTTCTTCTCTCTCTTGAAATGAATCCCCTGTTACTGGAACTTGTGTTTTCCTCTTTCTTACTTTATTTTCTGATTTTGGTGGCACAAATGCACCAGCCGCTATGCAATAAAGAGCACATGGGAAGCAAAACGACTGAGTTCTCACACATCTGAAAGGGTAGACCTTCATACTTCATTGTTTCACTGGGTTTAGAAAATCACTTCACAATTAGAAGTAATTTTCCTTCAGATGCATTGTTCCATTATTTTCTAGTTTCCAATCTTGTTTCTGAGAGTTCCAAAGCCATTTTCATTCACAATATTTTATAAGTGCTCCCCATTTTACTTTCTGGTAGCCAAAATATTTTAGTAGTGTAAGTCCGTTTTCCTCCGTGATGCTGGGGAATAATTGGTTTGTAATACCAGATTCTTTTAAATTAAAAAAAGTGGTGTACATTGGTTCTGGACTTTTTATTCCTTTTGATTATTTAACTAAGAGTTTTCTTCTTTCTGTTTTCCCCTACTTTGGGGCTTCTACTATTGAGTTTTTGAAATTTCTGGACTGCTTTTATAGCTTTAATGTCCATTTTCTTTCTTTTTTTTCTTCACTCTGCTCTTTAGGGAATCCTCAATTGTAACTTCCAAACTTCCAAACAAATCATCAGTTAGGGTTTAACATTTAGACTATTATACCACATTACATTTATATGTAATATGCTATATTATATTTATCATCATTTTTAGTTTCAATCAGCTTTTGGTTTTTCTGAGTATTTCTTGATAGGATAATTCCTTGTTAGCAGCCTGTTCCTCTTTCATGAATGCAGTGGGTTCCTTTCTTTCTGAAATTAATGATAATTCTTAACAAACTATTTTTTAATACTAGTTTAATAATCTTAGTTTACTTCAAATTTACTTTATTTCACCCAACACTACATTTTGTGGTAGAGACCTTTTCTCAAGATATCTTCTTGGATTAACTGTTTGTATTGAAGAAGCAATTAAGAAGCTGATTGGAAATTCTAAATGTTGGTGTGAAGCTTGTTAACCTCAAGCTTTTCTCTTGGCTGATGTGACTGTACAATCTGTTAAAGAATCTGTGATGTTAAAATTGTTAGGTCTTTCTACTTAACCTGGTCGAATTACCCTGCCTGGAGAGTAAAGGTTTGGCTATCCTCATCCTTGGAGCTGACTGGGGAGAGTTGTTACCAGAAGAATGAGATTGGAAAAAAGTATATAACTTGTTTGATACAGCTTTTATGCAATCCTCTGTATTTTACCACTTTTCCTATAGCCTTGGTTTTGAGGTACCTGGCTGCATCTGCTATGTTAGGATACATTATTGGTAGTGATAATAAGCAAGTTATCTATGATTTAATACATGAATTCTATTACATCGGGAAACAAACTGGAGGAGTCTTATTTTGTGTGTTTATATTTACCAAGGCAGAAGAAAGGGGAAGTTAGTAAATATACCTAGACATAAAAACATCCACTACAAGTGACACTTTTGTCATATTGGCCAAAGTAAGTCACATAGCTTCTCCTTACGTCAGACTCAGAAAAGTACAGTCTTATAATGTGCCTGGGAGGAGAACCGAAATAGGTGAATAGCACTAATGACTTCTTAAAATTTGTACTGATAGTTCCTGGGTCTTTTCATCATCTGAATTATAGATCGGTTTGTTCTCCAGCTTTCCCCTGAAGGTTTATGATATATGTTTTAAAATCTGCTAAACTGGCTACCACTTGTCCATTTGATGTTTGTTTCTTATGTTCTTACTGGTACCTGGTATTGGCTTGAAAATTATTTTACTTTTAGTGATGCTTCAGAAAGAATGATATTGGATGCATTTATGTCACATTTATCAAAGAACCTATTGTTGTATTTTTTCTATAAACTGAATGAGCTAATTCTGCAACTTTGCAGTGTTAAATAAAATGTAGTTAGTGAATGTGATAAGATATACATTTTATTTCATTTAAAAATATTGTACAGGCATCACAAATGTATGTTGATGTAAACAACCTTTTGATCTTGTCAATTCTCTCTGTAAGTTGGATTTTACAAGGTAATTCTAATGAAAACATAGGAAAAATAGTCATTTGTTGAGTCTTGAAAAAACAGTTTCATTTCCCTTTCTTAAATTTATTACTTTCTTAAATGTCAATTTTTTTCAAGTTAGATTCAAATTTTTTGCTTTCATCAAAAGTAAAAAAAATCACTATTTAGTTGTTCTACCAATTATCTAGTGCTACAAAAATGTTGCCTAACAATCATCAGCTTTTATGGAAAATTTTATTTTATTTGTTACACATGTGTTTTTGCTCATGAATCCATAGGTTGCCCGGCTGAACTTCCTCTGGCATCTTTGGTCAGTTGTGAAGGGCTGGACAGCTGTGCTTCTGAAGCTATCCAGCTGCAGCAGCACTGCCTCAGCTCTACCCCATGTGTTCTCTTATTTACTAGTCAGCTTTCCAGAGCTTGTTCTTTTACTGGTAACATGGTTCCAAGAGAAAGCAAAAACCTTAAAGTCTAAGGCTTTCATTATCACACAATGGCTTTTGCTGCATTGTGTTCGCCAATACAAGTCACAAGAGGCAGCCCAGAATCGAGGGTGGGATATAGACTTTCCCTGATTGAAAGACTCACAGTTTGAAATTGCAGAAAATGATGATTCTGAGAGGAATTAAGGATGGGGACTTTCAAAAAAAATTTTAATAGGCTCTGTCTTTCAGAATTGTCAAGTTATAATTAAAAATAATTTTTGATGTAAAATACACAAACTGGGCACATCTCTGAAGGAATTTAAAGAATTGAGTGACATCCCCCCCCCCAGGCTATGAAAATTTTCCTCAATGCTTGTATGTTAACAATTAATTTTCAACTAATACTTAACTCCTCTCATTCAGAATCAACCCATCCAGATTGGAACACATGATTTTAATGAAATTTTATATTTCATAAATACTTAAGAAATTGAAAATCTAACCTGAATTGTGCATACTATAATCCTAATAAAACTCATTCCAGAAGAAACAAAGTGTTAACACTTATAGCTTTATATATTTATTTATTCTTAGAAGAATAAGATGATGGAAAAAATGTTTGAATACTGTCAAACATAAGAATATATTCCACTAAAGTAAAAGTATGTGTGGAGATAATGGAATTGATACAAGTTCAAGGAGAAAAAGAAATAGTATAGAATTAATAAGTTAAAATATATCTTTATATATTTTTAGGTTTGACATCATTGTATGGCAAATCTCTTTTCCTTTGAGTGTAATTAAAGGAGTGATGTAACCATTTTATTTTAAAATGCCATTATTTACCATATGACACAATATATGTCCTTTCCAATTATTATACCGAGCATGAAAACTGAAATGTATGGAAGACTATATAGTTAGAATGTATATAAGAGATACGAGAAACAAATAAAACTGTCTTAAGGTAATTTGAGGGGACTTATAGGACTCCATCACCCTTGTCATCTCTTCTGTCTTTGCCTTTCACTCAGATTTCACTCATAAGAAAGAAAGTAATTATTATTTTTTTCTGAATTGAGTGATTATTTTTCATTATAAAAGATAAATTGTAAAAACCACTACTAATTTTGTTTGACTCTCAATCTTTGAACCATTATCACTTTTATTCCCCGATGAGCATACTGGAGACCATAGCCAGTAGATACAAATGGCTAGTCCAGGAGAAGGTGTGATGGAAGTGTAAAATAAATTGAATGTTGAAGATTTAATGCAAAAAGAATGCAAATTTAAATATCTCATTAACAATTTTTGGATATCTTGGATATACCACAGTTTAAACATACATCATTAACATTAATTTTACCTGCTTCTTTTTATATTTTTAATGAGACAACTGGGCATCTAAAATTGCACATGTGGCTTATATTATATTTCTATTGGATGGTGCAGATTCAGCTCCCAAACAGGAGATGTGGGAGGACAGAGAGTTCTCTCTCCTACCTAGGCAAGGGTTGTCAGTTACATTTTCTCCTGAGGACTTCTCTGTCTCAGGAAGTGAGAAAGCACATGACTTCTTCAGATTACGTCCCTCAGTCCTTGTAGGATTTCAAAGGATCAAGCTATCACATCAAATGTTTATCCAAAAGATACCCGAGACAATGAAGAAATGAAAAGAACCAATTTCTTTGACCAGTGGTGTTTATTATATGCATTATTGGAGGGACCAGAGAAAGAGGCTCCTAGAAAAGATTGGGTATCCTAAGGAGAAAGTGTGTCCTCTGGAGGACTTTATTTTGAAGTGACCCCTCTTCCCTTTTCTTTCCTTTTGATGATTCCAGAACGTTGTGATGACTGGGGACTCGATACCATGAGGCAAATCCAAGTATTCGAAGATGAGCCAGCTCGCATCAAGTGCCCGCTCTTTGAACACTTCCTAAAGTTTAACTACAGCACAGCCCATTCAGCTGGCCTTACTCTGATCTGGTATTGGACTAGGCAGGACCGGGACCTCGAGGAGCCCATTAACTTCCGCCTCCCTGAGAACCGCATCAGTAAGGAGAAAGATGTGCTCTGGTTCCGGCCCACCCTCCTCAACGACACTGGCAACTACACCTGCATGTTAAGGTAGCCCAGCTTCTCTCTTTCCCTTTGATTCCTAGGCTCTATTCTGAGGATGAATGTGCTATGAAGCTGGGAGAGGAAAGGGCATGTCTAGAGTTACGCTTCACTTCAGTGTCTTAGACTAGAAGTACTGAAGAATGTGTGCAGGGAGAATGAGCGAGCTCCAAGAATTTTCTCCACTGGTGGTTCCTTTTCAGACCCTGACACATGTCACAGTTGTCCAAAGGTGGAACTTTGTTTATTTGTCCCCTTTCCTTGGCATTGGAACCTGCCTACATGTATCCCTCACCTGGAAGCATCCATTTCTCTAGAAAATTAACAAGGCAGGGAATAGAGCCCATTTGTGTCTTTTACGCTTGGCATCTTTCAAAGTGCCTGGCCTAGAATAGATACTCAGAGTACCTTTATAGAAGAAAGAATATTTAGGAAACATCAAATATATGTAAGACAAAGTGTTTAAATTTTTCCATCGAAATATTCCTAAGAAGCAAGTGAACACTACATTCCTGAGAATCTAAGACACTATTCTTAAGAAATCTACCATTATTGCAAAGTATCAAATCCATTTTTTTATCATTAACATCTATGTAGATTTTATCTTACAACGTGTCTGTTTTTCTTTTAGCACAGATTAATGTTGTTCTGTTTGGGAGTGGGCAACCCTTAGAAAACTGAAACTCTTTCAAAGAATAATTTTAAGTCTTAGTTCTTTGGTTACCTTTTATTCACAGTCCCTTTTTAGTTACCAGGATATACTTTGTTTTCTAAATTCTCATCTGGCTTGTGATTTTTGCTTTTGTTTTCTTCAATCTGGGGAACATTTTTTTTCTTTAAACATAATTTCCTACTATTTAATAGGCATATTAGTTTGCCAGAGCAGCAATAAGAAAATACCGGAGACAGTAGCCTAAGCATTAGGAATTTCTTTTTTCACAGTTCTGGAGGCTGAAAGTCTAAGATCAGAGTTGGCGTGATGGGTTTGGTTCACAGCATCTCTCTCCTTAACTTGCACATAGTCATCTTTTCTCCATGTCTTTGCATGGGGGCTCCCTCTGTGTGTGTCTATGTCCTAATCTTTTCCTGAAAGGACACTAGTCATATGAGACTTGGATCTACCCTTCTGATCTCATTCTATCTTACTTATATCTTTAAAGGCCCTGTTTCCAAATATAGTCAAATTCTGAAGTCAAATTCAACACATGAATTTGGTGTATGTAGAAGACACAAATTAGCTCATAATAACTAGTAATCTCATATCTTTCTTCTCCCATCTCTCATGGTTCTCTGATAGAGAACTATGACTATGCTTTCATAAATATAAACTATGCTATAATTACTTAAAAAGGTCCTCTATTGCAGAGAAGCCTCTGGATCACTGTGCCCTAAGGGTCTGTGTATCCTCTAAAGACCCTTCTGGAGTTTTCACCTGACAGGATTTTATTGGAGTGAATTTTAGATTCGTGGTGGATTCCCATGATGCACAGAAGTCTGCTGTTCCCATTATTTATGTCCCAATGCAACTTGGTATAAGTCAAAATAAATTATATTGGAAATAGCATCAGATGAGAAGGCAGAGAAATCAGCCCATCATTCCAGCTCTGCCACCACTTAGCTGGTGAATGGAGGCGAGTTGTGTCCATATCTGGTGTTTTCATCCATGGAATGAGGAAGTGGGCCTACTTGCTCTTCAAGCTCCTCATTTGGTTTTGATGATTGTTAATCCCTTACCATTTCCCAAGTGAACCTTAGCCGATCCCTGGGATAGAGTCATCTTCTGTTTTCTGTTAGACTCTGGTCTCCACTGTGTGTTCTAATGCTATCATATCTGTTACTTTTTTGCTTAGCTATTCACTGCTTGCCCAGAGTTGTTCTCCAAACTTTTCTAAACTAATCTTTTTATATCAGAGGAGTAGAGCTGCCCATAAGGTGTGCTTTACTGTAATTTATCAATTCCAGATTGTCTGTTACTTGCCTGCCTAACTTCCATGTCTCAAAAAGCAAAGCTAGAATTGAAATTATCTGCTGGGAGCACTGTAAAACTTCTCACTGCCCTGAGGTGATTTCTTTTTCTTTTTCTTTTTTTTTTTTTTGGTACCAGGGATTGAACTCAGGGGCACTTGACCACTGAGCCACACCCCCAGCCCTATTTTGTGTTCTATGTAGAGACAGGGTCTCACTGAGTTGCTTAGCACCTCGCTGTTGCTGAGGCTGGCTTTGAACTCGCGATTCTCCTGTCTCAGCCTCCCTAAGTGCTGGGATTACAGGCTTGCACCACCGTGCCTGGCTTGCCCTGTGGTGATTTCTAAACTGAGAATGACCTTCAACCCAACCATATGGAATCACAGGGCTAGATGTCTTTAAGGCTATGAAGTGAGATTCATTTTCCTGTATTTTACTGCTTATAATCTTGCTTCAATAATAGTCAACTTTGGGGGTTGCAAAAGTCAGTCCAACCACTGTTCATCACTCTTATTCAAATCAGAAAATGTATTTTTATATTCAATTGAAATATACGGTCTACAACTTCTGCCTATTGAATCTTTGTTTCACAAGGTAGATTATTTTTTATTGGTAGGCAGAGGTCCTGCCTGCCACTACCTTATGCCACATTCTTAGTATTGTCACAAGTTGTCTTTGAGTACCTCTCCTCTTATGTTTGTGAACTCATGCCTCATGCCTTGCATCGTATTTAGTATTATGAGCCAAATGTCTATTAAGCATTTCATGATTTCCTGTACCAGAAATCATGAAAAAAGGTGAAGAGTGAAAGGACCCTAAACACTTCTTTTTATTATTCTATATACCCCTTTTTGTTTTCCTATATGTAGATAAAATTTTATATCCATTTTATTCATTTAACAATATTTTTCATCACTTACTAAAAATTTAGAAACTACTAGATGTGATGAATCAAATAAACACAATAAAATAATAAAATAATATGATCAAATAAAATAATGATCATATGGAACTTACATTTTACAGAGGATATAGATAGATATCTATGATATAACCATTTAGTTTTGTATTATGATAATTTTTACTAGTTTGTTTTAGTTATACAGAATGTAAGGATTTATTTTGACATAATTATAAAAGCATGGAATATAATTTGCTCTAATTCGGGCCCTAGTACTTTTCCTTTATCTCCTCTCCTCCTCCTCTCCTTTCCTTCTCTCTATTGTACTGATGTGTTATGATAATTCTCATCAAGGAAATGTTCAAGGTGTTCAGTGAATAGGAGGCCTAAGTTAGATGCAGGGGAGGTAGATGATAACAGAGAAGAGGAAACAACTGTGTTGACATAATAACATGATTTTGCAGTCATTCTAAGTAGATTATGTGTTTGTTTTGCCCCTCATCTTGATTGTTTTTTTAGGTATCAATAACAATTTTGAATGGTTATACCATAGTTTATTTTATTTTATTTTATTTTTTACAGTCTTCCTTTTGTTTGTTTTTTCTCTTGATTCCAGTGCTTTATTGCTGACATGGCACTAGATGGACATTTTTGAGTATTGTGGTCTCTGTTTCCCCCTTTTCATACTTCCATCACTTGAAAAAAGATTTCCAGACCAAATTATTCTGGAAACACTTCTTTTCCCAAGAGTTTATTTTTTTTTATTTATTTTTTTACCACTATGAGCTATACTTAAATATGCCATTCTTGCCCTTGCTTCACCAACACTGAGTATTATTGAAAAAGTTTTAAGTGAAAAATTTAAACACACACACATACACACACACACTTGCCACAACAGCAGAACAGTTTACCATGGGTATCATAATCTTCCCTGTGGTTGAGCATTTTAAATCCCTAATCCCTTCTCCTTTTTTAAAAATCTAATAGCAATAATGTTCAGGGTCATGTATAAATATTTTAGAACATTATCAGTAGATAACTGTTTATTTTTTATTCTGTGATACCAGTTGGCATAAAAAATGCCTCCATAAGTCATTCAGTTTTTACAGGAACTTAGCATGTATAAATGAAGATTCTATTTGGTTCACTTTAATGTGGTTGCTATATTAAGTGAAATGCAAATGAGACTACCTATTTATTGCATATTTCTTTTTTCAGGAACACTACATATTGCAGTAAAGTTGCATTTCCTCTGGAAGTTGTTCAAAAAGACAGCTGTTTCAATTCCCCTATGAAACTCCCAGTGCATAAACTGTATATAGAATATGGTATTCAGAAGATCACTTGTCCAAATGTGGATGGATATTTTCCTTCCAGAGTCAAACCCACCATCACTTGGTATATGGTAAGCAAATTAGAGCATTTATTCTTTCTTAAATGGCAATACTTATTTGCTGAGTTAAATGTAGGAGCTGAGATCTGTCTCCTCATTTTTTATGACTTCTGCTTTAATAACTTTGTACAAAACTTGCCGCTTCCTCATTTTACACTGTTTCAAAGAAAGAGGTATGGGTTGCTTTGCCTCACCCACCGTTTCTTAATTCACATCTTCTGGAATACCAGAACTAACTTGTTTCTGTTCAGTTCCTGTGGAATACATTTTGAGAAATGTGTACTTTTACTCACTGCTTAGTGAGGTCAGAAACTGCTGATTCATCTGGTAAACTTCAACTTCTTGGTTTGTCAGTACTGTAATATGTTATTTATATGTGTTTTCTTATTTACCCTCATTTGTGGGCACCATCTATCTGTAGTTTCTTCCACATCTGAGGGATCTGGAAAGTATTTAATTAAAAAATGGAAGTGGCCAGGCGCGATGGCTCACGCCTGTAATCCCTGCACTTTGGGAGGCCAGGACAGGAGAATCCGGAGTTCAAAGCCAGCCTCAGCAAGGGCGAGGTGCTAAGCAGTGAGTAGGAGGCCTAAGTTAGATGCAGGGTAGGTAGATGATAACAGAGAAGAGGAAACAACTGTGTTGAAACAAAAGTGTTTCAGTGTGAGACCCTGTCTCTACATAAAATACAAACTAGGGCTGAGGATGTGGTCGACTACTCCTGAGTTCAATCCCTAGTACCAAAAATAAAAATAAAAAATGAAAGTATTGGAAGGTGACACTTGTGGCAGAAGGAAAGTTTTTAAATCTTTTTTCTCTTCTTTCACTTTTTTGTGATTTTTCTTAATATTTTTAGCTCATTTTTAAATAGGTAATAATATACATATCTGACTTAACTTCTTTTCCTTCATAGATGTTATTTTGTCTACTTTTTCTTATAGCTTTGAGTAGAATTTTACCTTGTTTTTGTTTGTTTGTTTTTCTGTTGTTGCTCATTTTTATGTGAAATTAGTTTTTTTCTAGACTTTAGAATATGGTGGGATTTTCTAACTTTGCAGAGATTCCTCTCCCAATCTTTTTTTTCTTTTTTTTTTTTTGGTACCAGGGATTGGACTCAGGGATACTCAACCACTGAGCCATATCCCCAGCCCTATTTTTTTGTGTTTTATGTAGAGACAGGGTCTCTCTGAGTTACTTAGTGCCTCACCATTGCTGAAGCTGGTTTTGAACTTGAGATTCTTTCCTGTCTCAGCCCCCAAAGTGCTGGGATTACAGGCGTGCACTGCTGTGCCTGGCTAGCTTTTAAATCTTGAGTCGCCACTTACACCAAAGCTAAAAACTCAAGGTCTGCAAAACTTGGTGACAAATTATCCATGAGAACTCTTTTCAGTAATTGAGTGAGAAAAGCTACTAACACCTTTGAGACCCTAGTGGGAAGGCAGGGAAGGCCAAGAGTGTGAGACCCCAAAAGAGCCAACAGGTGTGCATGGGAACGTATGGCAGGCCAACTTGGGAGTAGCAGCTGCAATTAGGAAAGGATTTGCTGGGAGAAGGTAGTGCAAACAGGAAGAAGTTCTGATGGGGTTGGAGCAGTTCTAGTGCTTAAAGCTCTAAAAAATGACCATATACATAGGAGACACAGCTAAGAGTACAAGAGCACTTGCCCAGCATGTGAAAGGCGCTAAGTTTTATCCCCATCATGCAGGAAAATAAGAAAATGAATTCAATCAGGACAATGTAGAAGAAGGAAAAAGAAGGGATTGGCTAAAAGCGGAGGAAGGGAACATTCAGGATATCCCATGACAGCCACCATAGATTTAGAGAAGAATCTCTGCAAAGTTAGAAAATCCTGCCATATTCTAAAGTCTAGAAAAAAACTAATTTCACATAAAAATGAGCAACAACAGCAAAACAAAAAAACAAACAAAAAGAAGGTAAAATTCTATTCAAATTATAAGAAAAAGTAGACAGAATAACATCTATGAAGAAAAAGAAGGTAACTCAGAAGTGTGTATTATTACCTATTTAAAACTGACCTAAAAGATGTTAAGAAAAATCACAAAAAAGTAAAAGAATAACATAAACAAACAGAATTAGAGAAGTCCAGAAATGAAAACTTAAAATGAAGAAAATAAGTAATTTCAGAAATGAAGGTAAACTAAAGAATGTGTGTGTGTGTACATGAATATAAAAGTATGTACTGTTCTATTGAACTGATAGAACACTTTATTCCCCAAATTCCCCTTACACACTTACCCCAGAAGTGTCCACACATGATCACACACACAAACACAAAATACATAATGCCTGAAGATTGGTAGGAAGTGAAAAGGAAAAAACTTTTTAAAGTAAAAAATAAATAATGAATAAAGTAAAAAGATTAGAGTAGCTATACAAATATCAGAAAAAGTAGACTTTAAGACAATGAGAATTACCAAAGATAAACAGGACATTTTGTAATAGTAAAAAAGTCACTTCATTGGAGGCATAAAAATAGTAACAGTAAATGCACCTTTGAAAAATGCTTCAACATACATGAAACAAGATTTGGCAGAATTCAAGGGGGAAATGGATAATAATTCCACAATCAGTTGAAAATTTTAAATTCTCTTAAGTTGGTAATGAAACAACTTAGGAACTAACTTAAAGAGTTAACTGTTAGCCAAAGATATGCAATTTGAACTTGAATAAATATAGTGCCCACAATGGTTTTAATTCAATGAAGTAAGTTCTAATTCATAAGTTTATAATGGTATTTGTAAAAATTTCACTACTTTTATTTGAATGCTTATACGAAATCAGTTTATTGTCTGAAAAACTAGTAACCAAAGAAAAATAATTTAATATTCATTCTGACTTTTCTGGAAGAAATATACTTTGGTAATGAAATGATGCAGAAAAGTATGTTTTATATAAGCATTCATACTAATAAATGAAGGAGAAATCATAAATTTGAAACAGCACTTTGCAAGTCCCAGTTGATTAATAAATCTATGCATTAAGCATCAGTGATTGTTAACTTCACAAAATGATAAACCACTAGATATTTTTGTAATAAAAGAACACAGTGTTAGCTATAATCTTGTCAAATGGATTAAACCTGAGTCTGATCAAGTCTTTAGATACTGCTGCTATTTTTCCAGAAATCTAAAGAATATAGGAATATATTGGGCTGGGGATATAGGTCAGTTGGTAGAGTGCTTGCCTTGCATGCACAAGGCACTGGGTTCAATCCTCCGCACAAAAAATAATATATTGAGGCACCCTATGAGTTTGCAGTTGGCAAAATCCAAACTGTGTGAAACTCTACAGGCCAAATATACTGGGTTGATTCAACCTGCAAGAAGAGGAAAGGCGTGGAGTAGGAATGTCTTAAGAAACATGACATTAAAGGAAGCATATAAGACATTAAAAAAGTGGATGATGCTATAACATCTAAGGATGCATACATAGGTGATAAAATGATAAAAATGAAAAAGTATGATTTTACTATGTTCATATGGATAGTCAGTACTTCAGTGGAAGGGGAAGAAGAGGAGGTATGATTGACATGGCACATGTGGGAGGCCTTGAAGGATGACCGGCAAAGTGCTATTCCTGGACCTGACTGGTGCTTACCAAGATGTTTGCTTCAAAGTAATTCATTAACTTATACATATGTTTAGAGTGTTTTCAAATATGTTTTGTTGTATAATAAAGTGATTCAGAGTAAGGAAGAACTTGAGGAAAGGAGGAAGGTTGATAAGTAGAAGAAGAGGAAGGGTGAGAGGGGGAAGGGTAAGGAAAGGGAGAGGCAGATTGATTTAGGAGCTTTACCAACCAACTCCATAAGCCTTAGTTGAACCTTGTTCATTCAAATGAACTGTGAAACAAATTGTGAGAAAATCAGAGAATTCTGAACTTATAATACTGATGTTATCAATGAATTGTTACTTTTTAAGCTTGATAATAATACAGTAGTTACTTATGATTTAGCAATACACAGAAATATTTGCAAATGAAATCATAGGATCTCTGTGATTTGTCTCAAAATAATTTTGGAGTACAGTAAGTGGGTATAGATTAAATAAAACATAGACTAAACGGATACTTGTTAGGGCTAGTAAGGATACAAGGGCTCATTTTATGTTTTCTCTGTAATTGTAATTCTCCATAGTAAATGTCATTGATGATTAAAATAATAATACTAACAATTTTTATTAACAATTTTATATTAATAAATGTAATATATCTTCCCATTTAAAATGTGTTTATTCACTCTGAATAAACTTTAACCTTGTCTGCTTTGTCAGTTTTCTTCCCATATAAATGCACTCATTTTCTCCTCTTGCTTTTTCCTCATGCAGTGCCTCTGCCTAGAAAGTTCTTCTTTTAAAACAGATCTTGCTATATGAATTGTTCCTTGCTTTCTCCAGCTGGAAATCACTTTTCCATACACTCTCAAGACTATTTATTTACATGTTTTCACTGTGTTTATTTTTCTGTAGACATTCATTCATGTAACCATTCCACTTCCACTATCTAAAGATCAGCTGTGTTCACTGTAATGTGCCAGGAGTGTCGGGGAAAGGAGACAGATGTCCAGCTCTGAAATCTCAAAGGGGTGCATAATTTAACATGGACAAGTTCATGGGAATAATTCCTGTTCTTATCAAAAGTAAAACTTAAATTTCACAGCAGTGACAAGGAGGAATTGTTGGTGGTTTTAAGGAGAGGAAGAGCATGCATTCTATGAGACTGGCTGGTTCTTCAAAGTAATACCATATCCAGTGATTCCCTGGTTTTGTATTTTCCTCTCTGGAAGAGGGTTGGTGCTATGAACCATGGCAGGGAATAGTGGAGGAGATGCTAAGAAGTAATGCATTTAATAAATGTCATATTAAGTTAGAGATTTCTGCAAGACGTCTGGGTGGCAGGTGGCAGTGACTAGCAGATAGTGGTTGCCTGCTTATGGATCTGGTGCTTGGGGGGAAAAGCAGAACTGATGATAGAGAATTGGATGCATCTCTGTGATGGTTGAAGTCCTTAAGAAGACTACATAAAGCGAGAAGAGAAGCTAGCCAAGGTCAAGCTCTAGAGAGATTATTCATGAGGGGAATGGAAGATAAAGTCTGGAGAGGAGACTAAGAAAAAAAATGTTACTGCCATAAAACCGTTGTTGTGGCAGACAGCCAACTGTGTGTGGGTGACTGAAAAAGACAACCAGCAATCAACTACCTTTCTGTCTTCTACTACAGATGCCTGTTATGCTGGTTTTTATTTATATCTTTGCATAATTCAATGACACCTTTGATCCGAAGAGTTCTGCCATCATGGGAACAAAATCAAGGGTTTCCGTTGCTGCATGCTCCTGTTGCTGTACCACAGTGCTGATCTTGCCTTTCATTTTGTAGCTTCTATGTCAGCTGCAAGCACCTACTTAGGTATCCTGGCCCCACTACAGCAGTTCTCTTTTTGTTGAAGTACCTACCTTGACATTGTAGAAATGATCTCTTTTGGTAATATAAATAAGTCTAAGAAGGTTTAAAGTTACATTAATTATAATCAATTCCAGCAAATTTGCTTTCCTGTTATCTGCAAGCAGAATGCTGCTGAATTGAAAGGAAGGACAGGAAACTAATAATCTCACATTTTACTAGTATAAGGCAGTATGGTTGGTGCCGTATATGTTATCATACATAACACTCATCAAAACTCTGTAACAAATGCCACCTCTTAATAGATTAGGAATGGGGGACTCAGAAAGGTAAAAAATTATAGTTAACATCTCTTGAGCATGGGGACTACATTCTAAATGCTTTATTACACTCTAGTCTCTCAATGTATTTGTGAAGTAGGTTCTCTTTTTATCCCCATTTTGTAGTTAAGGAAATTGAGGTATAGTGTAGTTGAGCAATTTGCCAAAGACCACAGGGCTAGGAGCCAAGCTTCAACCCATGTGTTAAGAACCCACCCACACTGCTACATTATCTCCCATAATTTAATTAAAGTCATGCAGCTGCGGCTGGGAGTCTGGGATTTCAAGCAGTGCTGTGTGGTCTCTGAGCCCACACTTTCTAGGACTGATGTACAGGCTGGTCCAGTCTTTACTTTTAGAGCTCTAGCACTTGGAAGGACAGGCAATTTTTGAATAAAAATCAAACTTTGGGCTGGACTGTGAGACCTAGGGAAGCCTGTAGAGGGCCCTGGGAAAACAGAAAGGTCTCTAATAACTGGGATTAGAGGAAATGGAAAACCCCAATGATTATATTTCACAAATGGCAGAGGAAATGGGAAAAGGCTGCATTTCTGTCCTCTGCATGCCTTCTTTTTCTCTTTCCTCCTCCTTTTGGCGTGGCAGGGTATCCTTAATTCAGGGCCTGGAATTCACAGTTCTCTCATTCAACAATCCTGTGAGGTAAATTGATGTGCAGTAAATGTTTGTTGAATAAGCCAGGTTTCCTAACCAGCCTTGAAAACAAACTATGGTTTGTAAGTGATCTGCTGAATTTCAAATAGCCAGTTTATAAATTGGAGACTGCCTGTTTATTCACATAGGGACCTCCAAATATATAGCAGGAAGGACAGAGGTAAGTGATCCTGTTGTTGTTTTTATTGCTATTATTGTTAAATTTATTTAAAGAAATGGGTTTTAATATATGGAAAGCCATCCTCAATTTCACATTCTTGGATTAATTCTCTCCCTCATTATTGTAGTTGGATATTTGAAATTTCATGTTAGAGAGATATTAGCAAAAGCAAAGTAGGATGAGGATCAGGAGAACTGCTTTATTGGGTGTTTTGTATATTACATTTATGGCAATTGCTGAAATACTCTCAACTGCCATTTAGCAGAATGGATGCCATACTGGATATTCATTTATAAAAAAACTGATTGTTCTCATACCCATTGTGATCATTAAAGTTGGTATATTGCCTCCACTTGTAATTCTTGGTGTGGAGTTGATCTGAATTGGTCAGATAATATTTGTGGATTGCTCTTGGAAACTAGGAAAATCTTTTCTTTTTTCTGACAAAGTGCCATCAGGAAAGAACATTTCTAAAAAGTGCCAATTCAAGTCTTCTTATTGATGTAGCATGTATTGTTGGGAAGTTAGTTCAAAGTCTGTGTAATAGACTTTGTTTTTTAAATGTTTGCTTCAGTTTGTTTTGATGACTTGGCTAGATTGGTTCTTTATCTCTATCCTTTCCCTATAGTCTCTATAGAATAGAGTGATTTTTAACCTTTGGCCTGAAGTTAGTGTGCATCATATTTTCTTTCAGAGCTATACATTTATAATCCTACATATACATATACACATGACATTGTTTTATATACTTTTAGGCCTTCTGAGGACCCAAGATTCATAACTTAAAGAAAATCCAATTCAAGCAAATGTCTCTGAAGCCTTGAGGCTGAATCACACGAAAATGAATTACCTACTCTCTATTTTGATAGAACTTAATTTATATCTCATCTTTGTACTTGTAGCAATTGTATTTCTCTTCTACACTAGGTAATGAGCTCTATCTTTCTCACTCCTTTTATTTCCCCTAAATACCAGTCACACAGCACAAAACTGAGCCAATATATATTGCACTTAGGAATTGATTAAACAATTGAATGAATTAGACTGAACTGTAAAATTCCATGAGGGTAAGTGCCACTCCTGTTTTTACTGACTATCATATACCCAGGTTCTAATAGTGCCTGGCACATAGAAAGGACTTTGTAAATATTTATAAACCTTGGATGACTTAGCTCTGTTTATTGGAAAAGACTGATTTACAGAACTCTTCTGAGACTCATGACAAAATACAATGTGTTTTATACCAACTTCATCTTGGATACAAAAACTTCAGTAGCTATTCCTGATTGTTCAGATTTTATATCTTAATTAAGCTCTTTGTATTCTTATGTCCACTTCCCCTATCCATCCTATAACTCAACACCTATGTCTTATATTCCACAAGCTTACTATCACTTACATACTCCATGAGCTCTCCACTCCATGTCTTATAGCTTTGATTCTTCCATACACGTTTTTGATCATGCGACACAAATGTATTGAATTGTGTGTGCCAGATATTGGGCAAGTTGCAGGCCATGCAGATTAGTGCTCATCATCCTACTGGCCCCTACAGGAGTTAATTTTCTAGAGGAGGAGGCACTCTCCATGAAAATAGAACATCATAATGAAATAATTTAAGTACTGATAAAGAGGGAAATAATACTAGGAGAGAGCAGGTGAGTTCTTCACATGTTTTCCCATGTCTGGAGTGTTTTCCTTTCATGTCTCCCCATAGTTATTAATATTCTACTTATCCTTTATGAACCAGTCCAAGTCTTCCTTCTCTGTTAGGTTTTTCTCAGTGTTTTTGATTTGCTCTTCAGTTACTCCTGGCCCCTGTATGCTTTCCACTGGGTTTATTTTGTACCTCCACTAGAACGAATACCCATGAGTTAGGAGACATGTTTTTTCAATTTTTTTTTTTCATTCAGACAATTCTTTGCGTGTTGTGGTTTCTTGAATGGAAATACCTCACTGTGACATTTCCCTGACCACAGCCTTCCATTCCCCACGTGCTTCATTTCCGTCCAACAATCTCAAAGTCATTTCTGGTGCTTTTCTTTATCTGTATGTTGTGGTTTGTTATTACAGAAAATGTTACATGGTTGAAAAGTTACTCTTCTATTTCACTTCTCTGTTTTGGATGCAGAATGAGGAACTGATGGGTCAATTAGAAGGACTTTATCTTCTAATTAGCTAAGCATTTGCTTCATTGAAGAAATTCATTTACTGTTAACTCATTTCTTGCTTTTCGAAATACAGAAATATGTTTTGTATTCTCTGAACATTCACCTCTTTGTTTATGTCCATTTTCTTCTGATTTCAAACAAATGGTTCTGAAATCATTATAAAATTTGCAGAATTTATTTTTCAGGATTTGTTTCTATGTTCAAAAATATTCTGTGCATCTTAGGAGCATGTGCTAGAAATGGAGCTACTTATAAGAAAAAAAGTTTACCAGACACTGTAGGCTAAAGTTAATTTTCACTTATAATTTAATAATGCCCTAACATCCCCCCCACACATACATACGTTTCTTCATTTATGTACTTAAAATACTGTAGACTTCATAGTTTTGAAATAGCTATAAAATGTTCCTTTCAGTACATTTTTAAGAAATGCTGTTGAGGGCCTGGTGTGGTGGTATATGCCTGTAATCTCAATAACTGAGGAGGCTGAGGCAGGAGGGTTACAAGTTGGAGGCCAGCCTCATCAACTTTGCAAGACCCTGTCTTAAAAAAAAAAATAGAAAAAAAGAAAGGAAGGAAGGATGAAAGGAAGAAAGAAAGATTTTTAAAAAGGACTGGGGATGTAGCTCAGTGGCAGGGTGTTCCTCAGTGCAACCCCCAGTACTCCACCTGCAAAATGCTGCTGACAAGTTCATTAATGTTCATTGATGTTTTATCCTGAAAAAGTCTGCTTTTCTAGTTTACCCCTAATTGCAGGAACCAGCCTGATTGAAGTGATAGAGCTAATCAAACTATTAACACTGGGGCTGGCTCCAGGCATAGAATAGGTTCAGGGCCACTGCATAGAGTGAAGACACAAGTATCAGGCGGGATTAAAAGCAATGGTTTTGAAACAAATAAATTTTGGATTACAACTGAAACAAATAGATCCAGTTTTGACACTACCTAGTACTAGGACACTGATTGTCATAACTTCAGACCTTGTTTCCTCATCCAGAAAATAGGGATAAGAGCACTACTAATATTTTTGGAAAAAGAATCAGATAATACAGTGCATGTTAAGTGCATATTTCAATATAATCTTTATAGCATCAACTCGCTGCTGGGGAGAGTTGCTCATTCTTAGTTAAGAAACCAGTGAAAGACCTGTTTCAGCTGTGTGGAACTAGGTTTCAGTTCTGTACTGTGCTATCTATGAGATCTCTTTATCTGTCTGTCTCGTTTTTTTTTTCCTCTCTGTAAAACTGGAGCATATTCAGTCTGATCTGTCTACTTCACAGGGGTTTAGAACAGCTAAGCTAACAAATGAGGGAGAAAAATATCTTTGAACTGTTTAAATGAAAGGTGCCACAAAAATCCAATAGAGTTTTATATACATTCTAAACTCTATTTAAACCAAATCTGACATAAACTCGTTATCAGGATATGGTTCTTTGTGGCTTTATACTTTGTGTGTAACCTCAGGGTACTAAAACCTTCTGCTGATGTGACAAGTGTCCAGGAGTACTTCTTAGTCAAACAGGAAAAGCTGCAGTGTGAAAAGCTTGCCGGAGCGGCCATCATCAGCTTCCTCTTCATGGTCTTCTCCATGAAGCAAAAGTTCAGGGCTGTCCTTAAAAGACACATTTCCTGTGGCACAGAATTACAAAATGTGCCTCTTAGGGGAATTGCCATATTTCAAAATAGATGCTCCAGGAATTGAAGGAAGAAAATCTCAAATATACAAGAATTAAATATGTGGGTATGGGAAACTGAGCACACATGTCAGTAACAGATTCTCAGAATGTAAAGATCTAAAGTTTCCTTAGAGATAGCCTAATCCTTTTTATCAGTCATGAATTGATGCTTAAAAGAAAAACAAAAAGTTTTTTGTAAAGTAAATATTCATGATGTATTTCTGCAATAGAGGATATGTTGATGTTTTTCAGTAAAATAAAAAAAAAAGAAATAAAACAGTATCCATGAGATGGAGAGATAGAAAGCAGGACTCTGGTTATTTTGTATGAGTTAGTACAGTTTTAACATTTAAGCATCAACTGAGTTATATGAAAATATGAGAGGAAGAAATAAACTCAGATCTTGATGAGGCTGATGAAAAAAGCTTTTGATATTGGGATTCTGGAGTCTATGATGGTCAATTGTGAAAATGGGATAAAAGAGCAGAAAAACAAAAATGTTTGGAAATGACTGGTGTGGCAATTCTGCAGGGTTACCAGGAATGCCAAACTCAGACATTTAAATTGGAGCCTAGTTTATCAGATAACAATGGCTAGATTCCTGAATTAATTTAGTCGCTGAAAACTATAGAAAATTATAATTGTTCTCTAAAGCAGGACTTGCAGTTGCTCAAGTTTTCTTCGTCATTTTTTAAAACTTTAACCTTGCTTCACTGTAAACATGAGACTCTTGAGAATTTCAATGCTTAATCCTGAGATAGGAAACCTATGCTTTTGAAATCATATCTCAGTTTAGTATTTTCATTTCTCTTTTGCAGAAAAGTTAAGGACATTTATTCCACATGTTCTTCACAGAAATATCATCCAGATACTTGACCAAAACAGTTTTGTAGGAAGTACCACATAGATATTTGGATGCTCTGTGTAACATTAGAGTGAGAGTGCATGTATTCATTCATTTTCTGTGCATGTACTAACAAGTGACATCTTTTCTTCTTCTAGGGTTGTTATAAAATACAGAATTTTAATAATGTATTACCAGAAGGCATGAACTTGAGCTTTCTCATTCCCTTGATTTCAAATAATGGAAATTACACATGTGTTGTCACATATCCAGAAAATGGGCGCACCTTCCATCTCACCAGGTCTCTGACTGTAAAGGTGGTAGGTAAGCATGACTTGTGTTGAGTATACACAAAAAAAATGCAATAATTGTATTTTGTCTCTTAATCATTAATTACATTCAATAAATAAAAGACTTCTTTTGTTCACCGCCTGAACTTCCATGTGAACTGTAAGCATCCAGTTGGTTGCTTAATTGTTGGTTGACTAAATATGTAAATAAATAAAGTAAAGCATATGGGAATGAAAGAGTACTAGACAAATTGTTCAAATTATATCATGTCTGTTTAATAGCCATGTGACTTGGTTTTGGTCAAGATTTCAGTCTCCTTGTCTATACTCTAGGACTAAGACTACCTAGCCCTTCAAATAACTGAGAATATTAGAAATCACATATGTAATGTGCAGATTCAGTTCCAGGCAAGCAGTGGAGATTCACTGAATGTTGTTAATATTATTGTCAAAAAAGTATTTTACTTGGATTAAGTAAACTATGTCTTTCTATGTATTGAAACTGCTATTGCTATTGCTGTAGATATTTGCTAGCAGCGTTCAACCATTATTTTACACTGAAGGAATAGTAGGTAAGAAATAAAGAAATAAAATGAACAAGGCCTAGGCAAAGTGAAGACTCCTATCAAGCCCCCAGAGATTAAGAGAACTAGTGTCATTGATATGTGGCTTTTAGGATTAAGCCCTAAATACCACAGCATCTACTGTGCTTAAAATGATTGTGTACTAGATAGAAACACTGAGTCCCACCCAGCAACCGGAAGTAGCCTGTTTTGACATTCCATTTAGTGGAACAAGTAATTCTAAATCCCAGGCCAGTGCTCAGGGCTTTGTCTGTTACTCTGACACCAGATTCACTGTAAACTACAAAAAAAGAGAAGGTTTTAACATATTGCAAGTAAAATTCAAATCAAATAATTATGTAATTATCTCTCCTCTGTTTACTTTTGAAATAATGCTGAGTTTGGGATTAATTCAGGAGAAAAAAAGACTAAATTTACAATCTAGCACGAGAGGATTTTAGAAGTCAAATGAATTAATTAT
Source organism: Geosciurus inauris (assembly GCA_004024805.1). Taxonomy (NCBI): domain Eukaryota; kingdom Metazoa; phylum Chordata; class Mammalia; order Rodentia; family Sciuridae; genus Geosciurus; species Geosciurus inauris. Next base: position 54,248 of record PVHX01005768.1, read on the forward strand.
GTAAGCCTATATTCATCTCAGCAGTTGTTATTACTGCATGTACTTCAATTTGTCAGTTTTTAGAAAGTTGGGAACAGGTTTACTTGGTCACTCTGATTTACAGACATAAAATTTGATGAAGAGGGGTGGAGTGGTTCCTAATGTTGAAACAACACAAATTCATTTTCTAAACCTGCAAAGCATTGAATATTTATTATATATCACTGGGAGATTGCTTAATTTATATTTCTTAATTTATTCCTCAAATTGAAACTCTGAGGTAAGTTTTATTTATCCCGAGTTAAGGAAAATTTTCTTTCAAAGATTAATAAAAATTCAGGTTCATTCAGTTAGCATGTGACATGGTCAGGATTAGAATCTGGCCACTAAATCTTTGAAACCCTAAAAAGCACCTCCAAGGTATTTTTCTTTCAACATATGAATGAATATAGGCTATTATAAAAAGCAGTACTCCCAACATTTACCTGATATCTCATCATTTAGAAATATGGACTATCATTAAAATTGTTTTTTAATAAATTTTCATTATCTTTGCATTCATGTTATATTTATTTAACCAGGTCCTGTATTAGACACTGAGCATTTTGAGGAGAAATATTTAGATAATAACCATAACTCATAACCATGGATTATAAATTGAAAAGATATACTGCTATCATGCCATATTTTTGAGCTAAAATTAATTTGGCATCTCAAAAAGAAAAGATAATACATAGAGAAGAAATAATGAAAGCAGTTAATTATAATGTAGTATGGAAGCGTATCTCATGTAAGCTTTAGAAGTCACAAACGCTGTTTAAACCTTCTATCCTGAAACATGGAAGAAACTCAATGTGTGTTGTTCCTTTGTAAAGGAACCTGTTTCTATTCCCACAACACTTTTATAATCAAACGTGAATTTTCCACACCAAGCAATTCTCCAATTGTCTGTGGACACCATCTGTGCTTCCTACAATTTAATTCAGTTTGACACTAACTACTTGGAGATAGGACAGACCCCACAGGTTAAGGTTCAATCCCTCAGGACTGCCCCAGTCCCTCTTCAGATGCCAGTTGCAAGCAGTGTGTCCCCACGTCACCCACACTAGTGTCTTACTTGCTTATACACTGAGGATTCCCACAACCTCCTCCTCTGGTTCTGTGATCTGCTATAATGGCTCACAGTGATCCCTTTACTTACATTTACTAGTTTATTTAAAAGGGTATTATAAAGGATTCAAATGAACAGCCAGGTAAAGAAGTGTATAGGGCAAGATCTGAAAGGATCCTGAGTGAGGGAGCTTCTGTCCCCATGATATTAGGGTACACCACTCACTTTTCAACCTCACATATGGATGTATTCACCAACCAGGAGGTTTTCCAAACCCCACTGCTGAGGGATTTTTATGGAGGTTCCATTACATAGACATGATTGAATCAATCATTGGCCATCAGTGATTAATTCAATCTATAGCCTCTGTCTCCTTCCTGTAGGTTGGGGGTTGGGGCTGAAAGTTTCAGCCCTTTAATCATGGCTGGAAACAGCTCTTGCTCTGAAGTTATCTAGAGACCCACAGCATAAGTCCTCACACTAACATACAAAAAGATACTTATCACTCCAAAGACACCAAGAGTCTTACAAGTTCTTGGGTCAGGAACTGGGGACTAACATCAAATTACTGGAGACAAAGACAAATGATGCTCATATTACCCATAAACACTAAAAAATTCAAAAGGTATTAGGAGCACTATATCAGGAATTGGTAACAGACCAAATACATATTTTCTATTATGTTACATTTTGCTTGTTTTGAATAAATGAAATGCAGTAATTGAGTTCTTATTAGACTATATGCCTTCTTAAGAATTGACAAACTATACCAGGAAAATGGGAAAGGCTTCACAGATTTTGGCATAAGGCTACAGGATTTGACATTATCTTTCTTGTTTTCTGTGTTTTATTTTCCATTACAGGTTCTCCAAAAGATGCAATACCCCCCCAGATCTATTCACCCAATGATCGTGTGGTCTATGAGAAAGAACCAGGTAATTATAGCTGTGCCTCTGAAATTCATTGAGATTCTCTTAATTATAAGAAATAAAATGAAACTTAAGTTAGTACTTACAAGAAATAAAATGAAACTTAAATAAGTACAAGACAATGAAGACTGTTGTAAAGAAATACATGAATTTGAACTGAAATGTTGGCAGCTCTGGGGATCTGCTGTGTCACTGATCTCAAGGGTAGCTTGGGGAACCTTTGCTTCTCCTTTAGCATCTGCTCCCTTCTTCCTCTGCTAGCAGTCTTCCTCTGCTGATTACTGATTTCTGTGTGATGCGAACTTGACTTTGCCCAACATTTTGGATTACTGAGGCTGCAACAAGAACAAGCTTCTGTTCCATTATAAAAAGGGCAGAGAGTGGAGCTTGGAGACAGGACTGTGGCTATCATAGGTATAAATTGAGAGGTAATATACCTAGATTCAGAACACCACAAAATGTTTACTATGGCCCTATGGGTCTCTTGGTTTTATAATTTTCCATGTTAGACAAATATCACTTATAACTGACCAAATAATAATTTATGTCCCTCTGACTCAAAGGTTCCCACAGTTAAGTGAATAGAAAATTATAGAAAAACTTAGCATTTTCTATATTGTATCCTTTACAATCAGTTCATTCCAGATGCAATATGAAAGAAAATGTGTATAAAATGTGTTAAAGATAACACAGTCAGTGATCAGCATGAGTGGAGAACAGCAATACCAAAAAAAAAAAAAAATGAAAATGAATTTGCAAAAATTGTCTGCCTTATTAAAAAAATAGAGATTATACTAAGGGATCTGCCAACTTCAAATAAACTGAATTTATTAGAATTAGCTTTGGCTTTGTATAGTAATATGAACATTCTTCCCACTGTTGGGGTAAACTCCTATTAATCACTGAAATATGTTTCATCTACTTAGAATATCATATTTACAAAAACAGTTCTGGATTTGATGTTCATTTTATCTTCTTTGGTGAAATACTGATCTGGGAAACTGGGGGAGAAAAACATAAGAAACATGCATCAGAAGGGAGAATAGAATATGACCACAAAGTTAGATAAACCCAAGTACAAATCCGGGTGACCAGATAACCTATCCTCTAAACTTGGACACTTTTTGAGAGTGAAAGTAGTCACTATTAATAACTCATCAGGAAGCCAGGCTTAAAGCAGTGTTTTCTTAGCAAGCTAATATGGGAAATCCAGTCTAGGTCAAATTCTGGCCTAATACTTATCAATAATTTGACCTAGAACTGTCAAATAAAATAAACCGTTTATGTGTTAGGTAGCTTTCTGTTGCTGTGACATAATACCTGAAATAACAACTTTAAGGATTGGTTTATTTTGGCTCAGTTTCAGAGGTTTCAGTCCATGGAGAGCTGGCTCTCTCATTTCTGGGCCTGTGGTGAGGCAGAACATCATGGCGGTAAATGTGTGGTAAAGTGCAGCTTTTCACCTCAAATGACCAGGAAGCAAGGCAAGGGCAGAGGTCCCATGTACCCTTCAAGGACATGTCTCTAATGACCTACTTCCTCCAACTAGGCTCCACCTCCTAAAGGCTCCACCACTTCCAAAAGTACTGACAGCTGAGGACTAAGCCTTTAAGCACATGAGATTTGGGGAACATTTAAGATCCAAACTATAACTGTCTTTAAGATTCAGTTTCGCTTCAATAAAAAATGATTATTTCCTTAACATTAAATAACACTAATTGGTATAAATATTTAGCGTAGTCACTTGTATAAAATTCTCAGTGTGTATATTGCTGCTGCTGTTGCTGTTAATTACTGTTCTTTCTACTGGTGTTCTCCCTAATCTCATGTTCCATTTCTGAAGGACAGCTTAGAACTGCTATTTTTAAATTGCCTTTAAGTTTATGGAATACACCCCAATATCTTGATTATTTCAAGATGAGGGATTCTTGGTCAGTTCTCTTCATTGATAGTATCATTCCATCTTCCTTAGACAATAACCAAAGATCTTTGGTTGTCCTTTCTTGGTCACCCTTTGTTTATGAAGTGAGTAACAGAAGAGAGTAGCAGACCATAGAGATTTAAGACTAGAAAGATATTTCCAGAGCCTTTTTGAATAAACAATATCATTTAGAAAATATTAAGATTGTATTAAATATGGCCATTCTAGTAATTTTATATAAAGCTGCTGGCCTTTTTTTATTGGTTTTGTCTTCTATTATATTTGTTTGTTTGTTTTTGTAATAAAGTATGGCACATTGCATTATGATAGTCCACTAGAGAATTAGACCAATATAGTTACATGAAAGTTGAAAAATGATGGGTTAACATGGATTAACTTTATCTGCTAACTTTTTTTTTTTTTAAGGAGAGGAGCTACTTATCCCCTGTAAAGTCTTTTTTACATTCCTTAAGGACTCTCACAATGAGGTTTGGTGGACCATTGATGGGAAAAAACCTGATGACATCACTATTGACATAACTATTAATGAAAGGTATCATGAAGGCATGTAAGGGGTGATTAACCTTTGTCAATCAGTCAAAGTTCATTATCAAAGGTTGATTTATATTAGTTAATGAAAGTAAAAATTCTCATTTTTGCCTATAACTAACAAAAATTAGCAAAATTTTTGTATCTTTAATGGTTACATCTCAAGGTAGGGATACTAGACTTGCAATCCATGGACCACATGCTAACCAAGAATTGACTTAGAATGTCCTGAGGCTGGGAATCTTCATCACAGTTTGCCAGTATCATACTGCTTCTTAAGCCCTGCAAAATTCATACATTTATGATCTCAATTGGAAATAGATGGAATGTACATCCTACATGAATGAAAAGCTTACAAAATAGGGTTGAGTATACATTAAACTAGTTGTGTTCTTTTCTCAATCCTGGAGTGTGTGCCCATGTATTTGTGCCTCAGATAATTATGGGTTAGTTCTTGTATTGTAGTGAGTATGCATACCCTTTCTCCTCCTTAAATACTTGATAATTACTTTAAAAATATTGAATAAGCAAAAATAAACAAATATATGTTCATTAAGTTGTGTTTTAAAAGTGAATGGAGCATTCTTCTGTCATGTATAACTTATAAGAATAAACTTTTTAAAAAGTGAATGGGTAACAATATAGCTCATTCATGAAATAGCAACCCGGGTCACTTTATTCTTAAATCTACCTGGTTTTTTAAGGGAGATGGAAAAGAGAAAAGTATTGAAGACAGAAGACTTCTTTGTAAATAAAGTATACCATTGCCAAAGAGCAGTTTGTTCACTGCTGCTGGCAATGAGATCAGCTGATCAGCTACGTGACAAAGTAGTTCTAAGACCTCAAGCTTTATCGCCTTTGTGCAAATGGACCTTAAGCCACTTGAATTTCTAGAATTTGAAAGTTATTTTCTTCCTAAGAGTTCAAATTTTGTGCAAAATCACAAAATGTCTACTTCACAGCAGGTACTATAGGAGTAATAATGATAGAGCAATATTTTCAATATAATGTGATAAGTACAGTAACTGAGATGCATTGGATGTTATAGGAGGATTTAATAGGGGATTCAGTCAGTTTAAGGAGATTAGGTAATGCTTCTCAGATGATATAGTACCAAAATCAATATTTGAAGGATGAATAGAAATTATCTAGTTAAAGAAATGAAAAGAATGTTCCTAGTAAAAGGAACATCCTGCGCAAAGGCCTGGAGGTTAGAGAAGCAGAGCATATTGAAAGGCACAAAAGGAGCTTCCTGAAATTGAATTATTTTTTTTGCAGAAGGAATTGATGAAAGATGTGGCTGGAGGCTCCAAGGGAGAGTTGCTATTGATAATTTCAGGAATTCTGAACATTATGTTTCCCATCTTCATAATAATAATGAATGAATAACAACGAAGTCATGCTGTACCTCTTTGCTGCTATTGAAACACATTCTCAGTGAAACACATTCTATGCTCAGAATAGCAGGGGAGTTAAGTTTGGACTAAACCAATCAGAGCCCTTAACCAAATTTTCTTGACTGACATACAGTAAGCCACATCCAAAGGAGAATCTGGATGGCAATTGCCATCGGAGATACATATTTTTCCTCTTAAAGCAATGTAGTTCAAAGGGATTTTAAATCTTGATCTTAGACTCAAAGTACTTGATCTTTCATTTACTGAGGTTTGGACATATTTTCATGTAATTTTCTTGTGCTGAGAAGATCCTTCTTTTATCTGTTAGGATTTAACCATGAGATTTCAGTATCTTCACCCAAATATTCTACCTGTGTTCAGAATTCAAGCTTTTGGAATCACTGAAGTACAGCACCTTCTGCTGTAGGATAATAATAATAGTCTTCAACAAAAATTTATTAAGCATTGTTCTAATACTTAAGCATTGTTTTAATACTTAATACTTATTTAGTTCTCAGAATTCTTCAGTAAGTTAAGTTATATAATGCACCATGTAGGGATTACTACTTTCCTCTTCCAAAACAGGAACACAGGGCATGGAAAGATTAGCCACATTGCCCAAAGTTTATAGCACTAAATGGCAAAACCCAAATAGATGTGGTCCCAGAAGATTCTTTCTAAATCAATACAGCATCCTGCCTCAGAAGTTTGAGTGAAGGAGACAGTTGGCTTTGAAGAAAAAGCTCTAGCAAGAAGCTAGCATTGTGATTTGATCTAGACATTAGGATAGTGTGTAGTATAGATGGCAAAGTGCTTATTGATATCTAGCTCTTTCCCTTTTATGATCATTGCATTACAAGTAACACTGTCCATCAGTATTCTCTCTGCCCTGACCTGGGTGGGGGCTCTGTGGGTGCTCATTTGTCTGATTCACACAGAGCACAATGGCCTCTGAGTCTCACAAATGGTTTGGTTTTCTTTTCCTTGTGTCTAGTGTAAGTTATACTAAAACCGAAGATGAAACAAGAACTCAGATTTTGAGCATCAAGAAAGTTACTCCTGAGGACCTCAAGCGCAACTATGTCTGTCATGCTAGAAATGCCAAAGGGGAAGTTGAGAGAGCAGCCAAGGTGAAGCAGAAAGGTAACGGATGCACTCAGCAGATGAATCTGTGAAGTCCAGTTGTATCAAGTGGTCAATAGGAAAATGGGAGGCATTGAAGCTAGCACAGCCTCTGACACATATTAATGAATCCAAGTTTGAAAACTCAAGCAAAAGTTTCCATCTATGTGAAGATACTCAAAGTATTTTTTTCTGATATTAGTAACTTAGTGCCCAAATGCTGCAAAAACATCCATACAATTATGAGGCTCGTTTTATATCTATTCAATCATAAAAAGTGAAAAATAAAGAAAATATTCAAAGCTACCAAGGATGTAATAAAATTGGTAGAGTCACATGTTGGTGAATTATAATGAGACTTTTAGAAATCATTGATAGCAGATATCAAGATTCATAACATTGATCATACCATATGACTAAATGCTTTTGGAGATTTTCCTAAATAAATCGCCTAACAGAAAGACAATATGTTTCTATGAAAATTCATAGAATTATCTATAAAAGTAAAACACAAACAGGAACCATCTAATTGTGTGCATGTAGTTAAGATACAGAATATTAGTTTGCAGAAAAAAACAATTTTAAAATTACCATTTTACATACTATGTATCAATATTCAAGTAGTTTTCATAATGTACCACTAACTATAATTGCTAAAATGAAATTTTATAACTTAATGTAAAAATGATTCCTATGTTAATATTACCCTATTTTCACATAATAAATGAAAATTATAAAAAAAATTAAAAAATTATAAAAAGTCTTTCTTGCATGAGCTGTTGCTCTAAAACAGACTGTCTAATATTATTTTTGGGTTTCTCCCCTAATACAGTGTCCCAGACAATTAATCCCTTTCAGAATGTTTTTCAGTGGTTGGGAGAAAAGAAATGACGCCTTCACACCACACATGCAATGAGGTCATTCAGAAACATCCTGGATCCTAGTGTTTGATAAAGCTTATGATATTTATAACAAAATTGAACATAAAATATCAGCTTATAATTGTTACATTTTGCACTGAGACTAAATCTTTTTTTTTTAACTGATGACACAGGATGCACCTGAACGTTTCATTACAAATGAGAAAGAAGCAAGGCTTTAAATGTATATATCTCTCAAATCCGACTGGATTTGTTCAGGATAAGTCATTGTTTCTGCTCCTCAGTCACCTAAAGACTGAAGTTCATGATGTTTGCACTTCTCCAATGTTAAATCCTAAGAGCACTATAAGAATCATCATGGAATTGCAACACATTTTCTTTGCTTTAGAAGTCAGCCTGTCGAAATCCTGATTTCTGTGCATCTCAACTCTGTGACCTTAAAAAGTCACTGAATCTCTCTGAGTCTCAATTTCTTTATATTTAAAATAGGCAAATGAGTGCCAGTACCTCATCAGGTTGTTTTAAAGTGCTCAGAACAGGTACTATTATATATTCCTATATGGTAAATGCTCAGTAAACATAAGCTCTTAGTAGGCTTTCATAGATGCTATTTGGCAAAGGCTTTTATAGTCAAATAAACATCATTATAGTTGAGGTTAAGTAGTATCAATCAAGTTATAAAGACTTATAGAGTCTTTAATATATAGCATTTGATTTGAATATCTGCAGTGGGTTGCATTATTGTTGGCAGGATATTTTCAAATATATTTCCAGATTTCTTCATTAGGGAACATTTTTGGGGACTTCTTCTGAGGCTTGTAGTCTGGGGAACAATCATGGAAGGTCACATAAATGAATAACTAATTGTCAAAGCCTATGTAGACTGAAGCCTATGTAGAACCTACGTAGGACTGAACCCAACTCTGCCCACCACAGTCACTTGAGTAGCTATCCTGGCACAGAAGCTCCTACTCTGAATGCAGCATGGACACCATCAGGGTGCAAAAGTGGACCCATTAGACCAGATGCTCTGTCCTGAAAGGAAAGTCAGACAATGAGCCATTCAGATCTGTACACCCAGTGGTACCAGAGGGGTGGTGGCTTTGTTTTACATAGCTTCTGTTTTGGGCTAGCTAAAGCTAGAATTCAGATATAATATCTGAGCTCACATTCATGCTTTGCATCTATGAATCCTTCTTTGACTCATTAACAAGCATTCTGTGTACTTTATGAAAATGCTAAGAGGAAGGGGATAGGACCTGGAATAGGTTTTATAGACAGCACAATTGTATCAATCAGCCAAAGAAGATGGAGCTAATGTAAACATGTGACATGTGCAGTTGGTTTATAATAGGAAAGGGCTAGGGACTGAGGAACGGTGTACATTTAATTTTTTGAGAAACTGCCAAACCTGTTTCCAAAGAGGTGGCACCAATTTATACCTCCACTATCAATGCAAGTGCTCTACTTCTCTAGCTTTTGGAATTGTCAAACCTTAAAATTTTAGCCATACTGGTGAGTGAGTAGTGATATCACATTGTTTTTAATTTGTGCTTCTCAGAGATTAGTGTCATTGAACACTTTTTATGAGCTTGTAGGTCACTAATTAATAGTTATTTCTGTGAGGTGTGCTTTGAAATCTTTAGCCCACTTTGTCATTTGGTCATTTGTTTTTTAATCTAATGTGTTATGGGACACGTACACACAGAACACTATCAATACAATTCATTTGTCAAATATGAAACTTGAAAATATTTTACCTAGTATATGAATTCCTTTTTTCTTTGATAGGCAGAATTTTTTTTAGTTTATGAAGTTTATTTTATGAATTTCTTCTTTTGTGGTTAGTGTTTTATAAGTCCTATATTACCAATCTTTGTCCTGTATTAACAGTCCTGTTTTCCTCTGGAAGATTAGATTTTTCCTTATGTAGTTAGGTGTAGGTACATTTTAAATTATATTTTTCTGATGTGAGGTACAGGTTAAAGTCTAGTGTTTTGTTTCTTCAAATAGCTGGTTGCTCCAGCACTATATGGAAAATATTTCCCTTTTTTCTTGAATTATTTGAGTAACTTGGCCAAAAAATTCACTTGCCTCAATGAGTACTGGTCTATTTCTGCATCTCAACTTTTGTTCTATTAATCTGTGCCTTTAGTCCAATACTTCTTTATCTTGACTAACATAACTTATCATATATATTATGACTATTTTAGGAACTATATATTTTCTATATAGATTTTAGTATCAGTTTGTCAATTTCTATATAAAAGCCTGGTAGAAATTTGTTTGGGACTGTATTAAACATAAAAACCAATTTGGGGAGAATTGAGCACTTAACAATATTGGGTTGTCCCATCCATGAAGATGATGTATCTATCACTCTGTTTGTCTTAATTATTTCAGCCTTTTTTTGTATTTGAGTGTACAAGTTTTGTACATATATTATCAAATTTAACCCTATATATTTTGATTTTTGTGCTATTTTAACAGCATGTTCAAATTCTACTTTATAATTGTTCAGTAATAAAACAGAGAAGTGCAGTTAATTGATTGATCTTGATCTTTTGACCTTCCCACATTCATTAATTAAATATGAAGCTTTTGTTTTCTTTTTGTTTATGGGGTTTTTTTTTTTTTGGCTCTTTAAGATCATGTCATCTATAAATAAGCAGAATTTTATGTATTTCTTTCCATACTTTATACCTTCGATTTTTTTGCACTATATATTTCCTTCTTTTGGACCTCCCATACACTGATCAGTAAGTTATGAGACAGGATTGTCTTTTCATTATTCCCAAATTGAGAGGACAGGCATTCAGCATTATATATTAAATATGATGCTATCTATAGGTTTTTCTGTAAACAACTATTATTTATATAAATGCCTAACCTTTTATTTTTAGTTTGCTGAGAGGTTGTTTTTTTTTGTTTGTTTGTTTGCTTAATGAGTGTGTTCAATTTTTACCTCCATCTGTTGAGAGATTCATATGAGTTTTCTTAATTTTAGTCTGGCAATGTAATAATTCATAATGATTGTTTTTGAAATTTTCATCTAATCTTCCATTCTTTGAATAAATCCCCCATATCGTCATGATTTATTGTCTTTCTTGTATATTACTTAGACTTGATTTGCTAGTGTTTTGTTAAAATATTTGTTCATGTTAAAGTTTAGCTTAGTCTTTATTCATGAGGAGTATTGATTTAAATTTTTATTTCTTGTAATGCCTTTGACCAAAAATTAGAACTAGCTTATTTTTCTGCTATCAGAAAGGCTGTGTATGAAATTTTTTATTTCTCAAGGTTTTTAAAAAAATCTATTTCTTTTTATTGGCACATAGCAATTATCCAGAAGAGTAGGTTTCATTGTAGCATATTCATCCATGCACATAGCACACTGTGATCAAATTCAGGAACTTCCCTTGCCTTCTCCTCCCTCCCCATAATCCCATTCCTCCATTCTTCCACTCTACTGATCTCCCTTCTATTTTCTATTTTCATGAGCGTTCATGCACACACACTCCCTCTCTTCCTCTCTCCCTCCCCATCCCCCGCCCCCTCTCCCCCCTATTTCCACATAGAAGAGAAAAACATGCATTCCTTGACTTTCTGAGTCTGAGTCTGGCTTATTTAGCTTAACATGATGCTCTCCAGTTCCTTCTATTTTTCTGAAAATGAATAATTCCATTCTTCATTATGGCTGAATAGAACTCCATTGCATACATATAGCACACTTTATCCTTTCATCTGTTGATGGACATCTAGGCTAGTTCCATATTTTGGCTATTGTGAATTGTGCTGCTATAAACATGGGTATGCATACATTCTCTATAGTATGATGACTTTAGATAATACCAGGGAGTGGTATAGTTGGGTCATACGGTGGTTCCATTCCTAGCGCCTTGGACAACCTCCGTACTGATCTCTATAGTGGTTGTATGAATTTACATTTTTACCAACAATGTAAAGAGTTCCTTTTCCCTCACATCCTCACCAGCATTAATTGTAATTTGTTTTCTTGATGATTGGCATTCTAACTGAATTGAGATGAATTCTCAGTGTAGTATTGATTTGCTTTGTCCTGATGGCTAAAGATAGTGAACAAACTTCTTTTGGGTCTACATATGTTGGCCATTTGTACATCTTCTTTTGAGAAGTATCTGTTTAGTTTATTTGCCCATTTGTTTATTGGGTTATTTGATTTTTTGTATTAAGTTTTTGGAGTTCTTCATATATTCTGGGTATTTATCCTCTGTTGAAAGCATAGCAGACAAAGATTTTATCCCATTCTGTAAGCTGTCTCTTCATTCTCTTATTTCCTTTGGTGTGTAGAATGTTTTAATTTGATCAATCCTCTTGGACAATTCTTGCTATTATTTCTTGAGCTATTTAATTACTATTCAAGAAGTCATTGCTTGTGTCTATATCTTGAAGTGTTCCCCTGTGTTTTCTTTTAGCAACTTAAAAGTTTTAGGTCTTATACTTAGGTCTTTAATCTGTTTTAAATAGATTTTTGTACAGTTAGAAGGTGAGGGATCTGCTTTCATTCTTCTACATGTGGATATTCAGTTTTCCCTCCACCATTTGTTAAAGATGCTGTCTTTCCTCCAACATCTGTTTTGGACACCTTTGTCATGAATCAGATGGTTTTAGTTACATGAGTTTATTTTTGTCTTTATTCTATTCCATTGGTCTATGTGTCTGTTTTTATGCTAGTACTGTGCTGTTTTCTTACCATGCCTTTGAAGTATATTTTTAAAGTGGATATTGTTAGACTTCCAGTATTATTCCTTTGTGCTTGGAATTGCTTTATCTATTCTAGAATGTTTGTTCTCCCATATGAATTTTAGGACTTTTTTCTTATTCCTTAAAGAATGTCATTGATATTTTTGTGGAGATTACATTGAATCTGTAGATTGCATTTGGTAATAGACCCAATTTAGCAATATTAACTCTGCCTATCCATGAATATGGGAGGCCTTTTCATCTTCTAATGTCTTCTTCAAGTTCTTTCTTCTGTGTTCCATAATTTTCATTGCGGAGGTATTTCACTTTCTTGGTTATGTTTACTCCTAGGGATTTTTATTGAGGTTATTGTTTTCATGATTTTGTTGCATTTGTTATTAGCATATAGAAAATATATTGATTTTTAATGTTGATTTTGTATCCTGCTACTTTGCTAAAAGTCTAGTGGAATCTTCTAAGTATAGGATTGTATCTGAAACAGAGATAACTGACTTTTTCTTTTCCTGTTTGTATCCTTTTTCTTTCTTTTTCTTGTCTCATTGTTTTGAGTAAAATTTCAAGTATCATATTCAATATGATTGGTGAAAGTGGACATCCTCATCCTATTCCTGATTTTAGAATAAATCTCCCGAGTTTTCTCCCCACTCTGTATGTTGTAGGATTTAGGTGTGTCATATGTAGCCTTTATTATGTTGAAGTAAGATCCTTCTGTACCTAGTTTCTTTGGAGCTTTTATCATGAAAAGATGTTGAATTTTGTCAAAGGGTCAAAGGCTTTCTCTGCATCTGTTGAGATGATCATGTGATTTTAGCCTCAATTTTTTTAACATGGTCTGTTATGTTTGTTGATTTGCATTTGTTGAACCTTCCTTTCATTCCTGGAATGAATCTAATTTGATCTTGGTATATAATCTTTTGAATGTATTATTGAATTTTTTTTACAAGTATTTTATTGATAATTTCACTTCTATATTCATCAAGGATATTGGTCTATAGTTTTGTTTTCTGTTATGGTTATTTTGTATATCTTTGTCTAGTTTTGGTGTCAGGGTGATATTGGCTTCATGTAATGAATTTGGGAGTGTTCTTTTTTATTTTATGACAGTTTGGGGAATTTTTCTTTCAAGGAATTTTTTCTAATTCACCTAAGTTGTCATATTATTGGCATGCTGTTTTTGTTGAATCATTTTCTCTTTAATGGCTACAGAATTTTTGGTCTTCTTCCACCATCATTCTTAATATTAGTAAGTTGTGTTTTCATTATGTTTCATATGAGTTTCCCCATTTTATGAAGTTTTGCAGTGAGCGAACAAGTATTCTGTTTTTTTTTCCTAGTATGTATCTTTATGGTCTTTTATTTTTTTTTACTCATCTTTATTATTTTCTTCCATTTATTATTTTGCACTCAATAAATGGGATGGTCTTAAACTAAAAAGCTTCTTCTGAGCAAAAGAAACCATCAATGAGGTGAACAGAGAGCCTACATTCTGGGAGCAAATTTTTGCCAAACGCACATCAGATAGAGCACTGATCTCCAGGACATATAAAGAACTCAAAAAACTTAACACCAAAAAAACAAACAACCCAATCAATAAATGGGCTAAGGAGCTGAATAGAAACCTTTCAGAAGAAGATATACAATCAATAAATATATATATGAAGAAATGTTCATCATCTCTAGCTATTAGAGAAATGCAAATTAATTTGATTTTTTCTATCATCTTAAAATGAAAGCTGAAATCATTGATTTTAAGTAATTTTTATTTTCTAATATAAATATTCTTAGCTATGAATTTCACTCATGGGATTTCTTCAACCAATTTTAAGAAATGTTGAACTTATATTATCATTCTGTACAAAAAAATTTTAATTTTTTTCATTTGTTTTGACCCATGCATTGCTTCAGCATGTCTTACCTGATTTATACCTATGTAGGGGGATTTTCTAGATCTTTTAATTATGCTGTATGTGAAAATTGATCTGATTGTTAAAATTGACAATGTTCTCACTTGGTAAAATAATTTATAGCATTCTATATGTTATATAAATTTATGCAATTAAATTAGTAATGGTGATAAAAAGGAAAGGGTTTCTCTGACTTAGAACCACCTGAGGAAATTGTATGATGGAGTGGAAGGAATTTTGATTCCATACACCTAGGTTCAAGTTTGGGCTCTGGTGCTTGCTAGCTATGTTTATGAACTGATCCAAGTGGTCTCTTCTTATCCTTTGAATACAAGTATCTGTGGAAACTGAGGAAATGGTTAAGACATACTTTGTATGGTGCTATATGCTTGATTTTTAACTTCTAGTTTAATTTTGTTGTGACCAAAGACATACTCTGTTTAATTCCTTTTAAGTTATTAGTACTTTCAAGGCCTCACAGGTTGCCTGTTGTAAATGTTTCACATGCACTTAAAAAGAACATATATTTCAGTCTGTGGATGTGGTATTCTGTAAGCCTCAACTAAATCAATTGGTTTCAACATTGTTCATGTCTTCTATATTCTTACTAAGTTTTTTTCAATCATCCTAGTCATTCAACTGTTGAAAAACAGGAGGCTGTTAAAGATTTTTTCAAATTCTTCCCTCAGTTTTTCCAGTATTTGTTTTGTGTATTTTGGAACTGTTATTAGGTTTAAAAATTTCTGATTAATCTTCCTTACTTCCTCCCTTTCTGTCTTTGTCACTCTCTTCTCTTCTCTTCTCTTCTCTTCTCTTCTCTTCTCTTCTTTCTCTCTCTCTCTCTCTCTCTCTCTCTCTCTCTCTCTCTCTCTCTCTCTCTCTCTCTCTCTCTCTCTTTCTAGGATCTGTCTATGTTGCCTAGACTAATCTCCATCTCTCCCATTTCATCCTTCAGAATAGCTGGAACTACTTACGCATTTCCCTGCAACGTGATCAATATATCATTCCAATGAATTGGCTGTTTTAAATTATGAAATGTTCATTTTTTCTCTATTATACTATAATATTAATAAAGACACTGTAACTTTATTGTACTTAGTATTTGTATGGTATATATCTTTCTATTTTTTAAAATTTTATGCCATAGTCTTTATATTTAATGCACATATCTTAGATACAGCATATTATTGGGTCTTGGATTTTTTAACCCAGCCTGATAATGTCTGCCTTTTAATTTGAATGTTTAATCCATATATCTTTAATATAATTATTTGTTTAGGTACTGGGGATTGAATCCAGGGGTGCTTTATGACTGAGCTAAACCCCCAGTCCTTTTTAGTTTTGTATTTTGATGCAGAGTCTTGCTAAATTATTTAGGGTCTCACTAAGTTTCTGAGACTGGCCTCTTATTCATGATACTTCTGCCTCAGTCTCCTAAGTCACTGGGATTACAGGCAATTTTAAACTGGCTTTATTTAATTATACCCTCTGGCTTTATGTTCTCTACCTTTTTCATCTGTTCTTTGTTTTAGTTGCTTTCTTACCTTCTTTTTGATTAATTGGTAATTTCTTAAAATTCTTTGTCAGTATTTTCCTCCTATTTCTTCTACCTCTTTTTATTGTTTTTGTTTGTTTGTTTTGTTGGTTGTTTTTAGTTTTTCCTCTAGAATTTGCAATAATTATTTTGAACTTATTGGTTCCTCTTGCTTTAATTGCTTTACTTTTTTGTGAAAGCCTTACAGTGGCATACTTCCATTTCTTTTCTTTTGTTCAGTATGTTGTTATAATACATATTAGTTTTGCATATATTATGAAATGCCATAATGTATTGTTATGATTTTTCCTTTAAATTATTATCTTTTAGTTAAATTAAGTGAGAGAACTAGCATGTTATTTGCATATTTTCCATTTCTGGCACTATGTGCATTCTTGGTAACATTTTAGTCTGCAGAACTATTCGATATTTCTTATGGTTCACATCTGTTGGTGATAAATCCTCTCAGTTTTGTTTTACTCTGAAAATGTCTTATTTCATCTTTTTTATATTTCAATAGTTTATTAAGAAAGTTTTCAAATGCATATAAAATTTTACAGAATTAAGGCTGGGTTGTGGCTCAGTGATAGAGCACTTGCCTAACACATGTGAGGCACTGGGTTCAATCCCCAGCACCACATAATGATAAATAAATAAAGGTATTGTGTCCATCTACAACTAAAAATATTTTTTTTAATTTTTTTGAAAGAATTATACAGTGAGCAGTCATATATGCTACCTGGATTCTACATAAAGGTTTTGCTATCATTGTTTTTTTCAAGTCTCTATTCACTCAATTTCCCATTCATCAATTCATCTTATTTTGTGATACCTTATAAAGCAGTTGTTTACATCAGTTAAATTATTGCCTAAATGTTTAAATATCTTAACATTATTGAGATGTTTAAATTTATTTATAGTTCCTTTTTTTGTTAAAAAAAAAAAGAAATTGCATAACTCAAGTGTATCAGTTGGTATCTTTTGAGAAATGCATGTATCTGCATAGCCTAATTCCCTATCATGATATACAACATTACCATCACCACGGAGAGTAACTTCCTGCTCCTTCTCCTAATGGATTTATCCCTGCTACCACTTCCTGCTCCACCCTTGGAAAGATGACTGCTTTGAGTTTCTTTTTCAGAAGATTGTTTCTTCCTCTTCTTGAACTTTATGTTCATGGACCCACACAGGATGCACCATTGTACAAATTTTCTTCCATTCAGCAGCTGTTCTTGATATGCATCCATGCTGTTGTGCTTATTGGTCATTTGGTTATTTTGTTTGCCAAGGAGTAATTTTTTAAAAGCATATATGTATTATAATTTTTTATTTATTCACTAGGTGATGGCATTTGGGTGTTTTCCAATTTGGGGATCTTTTTTTTTTTTTTTCAGTGTCTTTATTTTGTTTATTTATTTTTATGTGGTGCTGAGGATCGAACCCAGTGCCTCACGCTTGCGAGGCAAGCGCTCTACCACTGAGCCACAACCTCAGCCCCTTGGGATCTTTTTAATAATGTTTCTGTGAACATTCTTATCCATGTATCTTCATGGACTTTTCCTTTTCTGAGTGAATACTGATGACTAGCATTACTGGTTTAATTTTATCAGAAATTGTCAGACCTTTCTTCTCAAGTGGCTGTATCATTGTACACCACCACCCAGAGCATATGCACATATTTACCATTTGGTGTTCTTAGCTTCAGCTCTAATGGTGAGTGTGCCTTGTTATAATTTTATTTTTATTTCCCTGATGACTAAATTCTGAGAACTTTTTCCTGTACTTATTAACCATCTGTAAGTCTTCTGTGATGTGACAGTTTAAATATTTTTATCCATTTTATAATTGGGTGAATTGTGCTTTTATTATTGAGTTCTAGGAGTTCTTTATTTGCACTAGATAACACTGCTTTGTCACATACATATTTTGCAAATACTTTTTCTATTCTGTTACATGCCAGTCTGTTTACTTGTGTTTTTAATGCATAGAGACTCTTAACTTTTGATGAGATACTTTTCCTATTCTGTCACATGCCAGTCTGTTTACTTGTGTTTTTAATGCATAGAGACTCTTAACTTTTGATGAGATGTTTTTATTAACTTTCTCTTTAATGTTTATTGCTCCCTCTATCTTAAGAGAGTTTCATATACTTCAGCCATGAAGTTTCACCTTTTGTGTAGGTCAGTGATCCACCTCTAATTATTACTTTTTAAATGAATGATGTGAGGTAGGAATTAAAGTTTAATTTATTTTCGTATGGGTAGCCAGTGCTTCTGGTGCTTTGTCAGTATTTTCATTGATATATAATTTTATGTTGAAAGATTTTCTTTTTGTGTTTCAGCTCTTTAAAGATGCCCTTCATTTTTTTTTTCCTGCAGAATATTATTTATAATGTGTATTGGGCAGCTTTATTCTTATTGCTCCTTTTATATATGTCTCATTTAATTAATTAATTAATTAATTGGTACTGTGGATTGTACTCAAGGTGCTCTACCACTGAGCTACATTCCCAACCCTTTTGTTTTTATTTTTGGGACATGGTCTCACTTAGTTACCCAGACTGGCCTAGAACTTGTGATCTTCCTGCCTCAGCAACTCATGTAGCCAGGATAACAATCATGTGCTGTGCCCAACTCTCATTTCTTTTTCTTTTGGCAGATTTTGAGATTTTCTCTTTCTCATTTGGTTTCAAACAATTAAATTATGAGAGCCTTAAGTATGGTTTTATTTGTATGTATCTTATTTTATTAAATTTATTGGTTCTCTACGTTTATATTTGTTACGTAAATCAAAAAATTCTCAGCCTTTATTTCTTCAAACATATTTTCCTGTAACTCTTTGTCTTCTCTTTTTCTTTAGTCTTGTAGTAAAATTTATGATACACAACTCAGAAGTTCCCCCTCAGGTCACTGAGATTCTCATTTTCATTTCATCTCTTTTAAAATCTGAGTTTGGTTTATTTCTAGTGTCTATTAATCATTTTTTTCTGATGTCTAATTTGTAGCATTTTTAACTTCAGAAATGCATATTTCCATTTTTGTATTCCATTTCTCTATTCTATCTCTATTAAATAGGAAATATTGATATTTCCTATTCTTGCAGAATGATGGTTGAGACACTATTTTTTTAATTCAACAAATTTGAATATACTTTTCAATGTACTTACTGGCAATTACATCATCTTTGCCAATTCTGGTTCTGTTTATACTAGATGATTTTTTTTCTGATATGGATCACATTTTTTTTTCTCTTTATCCTGTTATTTTTTATTATATGGTGGACATTTTAGATGCTGTATCACTGAATCTCTGGGTTTTATTAGAGTGTTGAGTTTTGTTCTAGCAGGTAGTTAATTTACTTGCATAAGCACTTGCATATTTATTTATATTGAGTCACCTTCCATATCTGTATTAGAATAGTCAAAAATAAATAGCCTTTTCAATAGGGCTACATTGGACCTACTTTTTAAAAATTTTTTAATTTCTTCTAATTTAGTTATATATGACAGTAGAATGCATTTTGACATATGGTACACAAATGGAGCACAACTTCTCATTCCTCTGATTGTACATGGTGCAGGGTCATACCAGTAGTATAATCGTACATGTACATAGGATAATAATGTCTGTCTCATTCTACCATCCTTCCCATCCCCACAGCCCTACCCCTCTCCTCACTCCCCTCTGCATAATCCAAAGTTCCTTCATTCTTCCCTAGCCCCCCAATATGGATCAACATTCCCTTATCAGAGAAAAAATTTGGCTTTTCAGTTTTTTGGAGGATTGACTTATTTCACTTAGCATGATATTCTCTAATTTCATCCACTCACCTGAAAATGCCATAATTTTATTTCTTCTTTAAGGCTGATTAATATTCCAAGATGTATATGTGCCACATTTTCTTTATCCGTTCATCTGTTGAAGGGCATCTAGGTTGGTTTTATAGTTTAGCTGTTGTGAATTGAGCTGCTATAAACACTGATGTGGCTGCAGCACTGTAGTATGCAGATTTTAAGTGCTTTGGAGTGGGATAGCTGAATAAAATGGTGGTTTGTAAGGTCCCACCACATTTGGGCCTTTTCAAAGTTGTATGTAGCCTAGAAATTTTTGTTTGATTAACATTCCAAGTTTTCTGAGGAATCTCCATACTACTTTCATTGGACCTACTTCTAAAGCACAACCTTTTCTGATGTCTTTGTAGATAAATGAAGTTTCTAACCTCCGAGTAGTCTGAACTCAGCTGTTTTCCAGCCCTGCGCATGCTCCTGGTATTGTGCAGTTCCTAGCTGCTATTTGCCTGATCATGTAAAGTACCACCTTAAATATACTTAGCTTTGATTTGGCCAAAGACTCAAGATAACCTCATGTACATTGTTAGAGTTCCTTTTCTACTCTACACCGTTGCTAGGTTCTTGGCTCTTTGGTAATCAGGCCTATAAATCCAGTCTAACTCAGTATTCTTGAACTCTAATTTCTTAGAATTCAGTGCAACCACTTTCTTCTTTTGGCTTTCTTCTATCTGTGCCACAACCCAAAAAGTGTCTTGAGGCAAAAAGCCAGAGTGATCATGGGCTTAATCTTTTTTTTTGTGGCTTTTCCCCCATAGATCGCACTCTCATGCTATTAGTTGTCCAATTTTGAAAAACCTTTGTTTGTATATGGAAGGCCAATCTACTATCAATTACTCCTCAAAGGACAGAAGCTGAAGCTCAAAATACATAAACTTTAACACACTACAATAGCCAAATCAATAGGGTCTGCAGGTCAAGTCTGTCTTAAGTCTTTGGTTTACCGTTATGTAAATAAAGAATTATGTGTTTGCAATTCAGGAATGGTCCTTTCCAGTTCCAAAAATTATTAAGAAGTTCCAGAAATTTATCAAAGTGTGACCACAGATTCTGTGGTCCCTTGGAATCTGAGTAGGTGGCATTTGCTTGAAGGACTCAATGATAACAAGTTTCCAATTACAATAACAATGATGAAATTTGGGGTTTGGAGACTTTTTTTTTTTACTGTAGAATTGCAAAAAGAATGGAGGACATTCAGATTCAGGAATAACAAGAAGCAAATGGCTACATCCTGTGTTAGATTATTACTGAAATCAATGAGGGAAGCAGTTTGGGAGTCCAATTTGGCCAAATTTCATCATCTCTTTCTGATTGGAAACCCTTTGGTCTGAGAGTGCATAAGGGTAAAATTATTATGTCAAAATGCCAGAGGTTGCAGCTGGGGCAGACAGAACATATAAGCAGAGGGTTGCCCTTTCCCTGTAAACCAGCACAGCTCCACATGAAAGCCTTCTAGAGCATCCCTTGCACCTGACCTAAGCCATTTAGACAATCAGGCTGGTGGAGAAATTATTTTAAGAGTCCAATTAGTTAAGTAGCATTAGGGACTTCTTGATACTAAGATGATTGCACAAAATACAGTCTGTAAATATGACATGTGATTGTGTGACACAAAACAAAATTTAAAGGCTCATTAGAAAGAAAATAGTAAAATGAATGTGATAGAAATTTAAGAGGGTAGTTGATCTCTTGGTCATTAAGCAAGACCTCCATTGACAGTTAGAAAAATCAATTTCAGGTAAGTGTAGCCAGTGACCTTTTTCTCCTCTTCCCCCATTTTGCCTGAATGGACATTTTAGAGGGCCAAAATAACTCAGCAATAATGAAAATAACAGTGGGACCTACCCCAGTATGCTATTAACATAGCATGTACTCAGAAACATCAAGGAGACAACAATGATTTTGCCAGCTACCTGAATCAATCTTGGCAAATCCTCAGTAACAATACTTCTGGCATTTTATGGTGGGCTTTTCTTTCTTTCTTTCTTTTTTGGTACCAGGGATTGAATTCAGGGACACTTGACCACTGAGCCACATCCCCAGCCCTATTTTGTGTTTTATGTAGAGACAGGGTCTCACTGAGTTGCTTAGTGTCTCGCCATTGCTGAGGCTGGCTTTGAACTCAGTATTCTCCTATCTCAGCCTCCCTAAGTGCTGGGATTATAAGCATGAGCATGCGCCACCGCGCCTGGCTGGGATTTTCTTATGTTAAAGGGCCACTATTCATGAAGCAAGTACAAGATTACCTGATAATCATTTTGTACTGCTGTGTCCCAGGCTGTACCTTCAGCAGGATTAACAAACTGGGTTTGGGATCATGAACTCGAAACTCTACAATTTGTCCTTTAATTAGAAAAGTCTGGACTTAATTTCATGATTATTCTTTTCTCCTTAGGATAGAAAACTGTTTTAAAAGGAATCTCTCTCCTTAATGTATGATCAATATTTGAACTCATGGCAATATAGGGCAAAGATCCCTGCATTTTGCAATTAGAGTTACTCCGTGCTGATCTCAGCTTTTTTTGGAGGGTGGGCCAGGGATTGAACTCAGGGGCACTCCATCACTGAGTCACATCCCCAGCCCTATTTTGTATTCTATTTAGAGAATGGGTCTCACTGAGTTGCTTAGGGCCTCACCTTTTGCTGAGGCTGACTTTGAACTCATGGCTCACAGAAGCCTTCCCTCACCACCATACCTAATAGACCTCCCTGCCTAAGTCTCATCCCTCAGTCACCTCTATCACATACCTTTTTCTTTTTGGCATTGATCACTGCTCAAAATTAACTGATAGATTTATTTCCTCTTATATTTATTCACTTTTCTACATCGAATATTATCCCCCAAAGTACAGGGATCCTTTCTGTCTTATGCCCCATTGTATCCCCCAAAGGTTGTGGCAAACAGCAGATGTTAATAAGTAACCATCAAATCAACAATTACTTAATTTAAGCCATCCTGCTTCAGATTCAGCAAATGTTCCATTCCTTCCTCAGACTCTTAAGCTTGTTACCAGAAGCAACCAAATGAAGCTTCTGATACATAGTACAGTGTGAGAATTATTTAAATATCTAATTAGGATGGATGAAAAGATGGTCTCTACCTGGAAAACGGTGAATGCACAGGTTAGGGGAAGTGAGAAGGAGTGGAGAAGCAGGCCTGTAAGATAAATTACATTATATAAATAAAAACACTGTAAAAGAATTATACATAGAACTCGAGTTGAAAAAAGAGTTTTATTCTACAAAATCATGGCATTTGAACATGACCTTGAAAACTGAAACAGGGAAAGCACTGTTCCAGCCAGAAATTCTTGCATGATCAAGACATGATGTGAAGTCTTCCCAAGTTTTGGAGGAAAGGGCAGTGGTCAATGAGACAGGAATATGGTCATGGCCAGTGATTTGGTTCGAAAAAACTTGGTTTCCAGGGATGATAAGTCAATAGCTAGTTTTACATTGATGGGAATTACCTCATTCTATTTCTTATAATTCCAAGAAAACCAGCCATGGTGTCTGTTATATAAAAATAAACAGATTATGTGGAAATCTGCCCATAACCAGATACTGCAAGTCAGTCTTCAGAATGTGTCTCCTGAAACTGTGGACATGGGAGATGCTTCTGGAGCAAGCATACTCAGTGTTTCAGGTAGAAGGCCTCTGTTTCTGCAACTGAAAACAAGATTTTTGAAGCCTCTGTGCAAATAAAGGAGAAGGAACGAAATTCCTTCTATATGACAGTCTAGCACTAGCATGGGCTTCTCCAAGTAGACATTTAAGACTCCATTCCAGAGATAACCAATCAGAGGATAGAAGGACATTGTTCAAAACTGTTTTGAGGTGGTGTATGGGTCAGATTGTGAGTTTAATTAGATAGCTTTCTGAATCCTGCCCAATGTTAAGATTCTGTTTTAATTTGTATATCATCTAAGTTCAAATCAACTGATAGCTAAAAACACCTTGTATGCTAGAAATGAAACACAATAAAATGAGTTTGAGACAATCTAGTATTATGAAATGGAGTCTAAACTCTTCTGTGTTATCTCTGTTTATTCAAACATGTAAGCCAGGTTCAGAGTTCAGCCGCTTGGCTCACCCAGCTTTGTGGCACAATGGGCCACTGTGATCACCACATAGAAATTCATTTTGGTTTGTTATTCATTCCAGTGGTGGCTCCAAGATACACAGTAGAACTGGCATGTGGTTTTGGAGCCACAGTCCTGCTGGTGGTGATTCTCATTGTTGTTTACCATGTCTACTGGCTGGAGATGGTCCTCTTTTACCGGGCTCATTTTGGAACAGATGAGACCATTCTAGGTAAGTGACGGAAGTTTGATGTAAATCTCTTTTGCTGTCATCTTTAGAAAACTTAGTCATTTGATAAAACCTAGATTAACTGGAAGATTTAAGCACATTACCATCTATTTGAGTACTTACTATTAAAAAGTCTTTCCAATGTGCAGTATTCTCCTTTCTTAGACTAATATTTGATGTAGTCCAAGATTAGTACTGTTCAAATAGGAAGTGTAAAGTGAGCCACATAGGAAATTAAAAATTTTCTAGTGGCCACATTAGAAAAAGTAAAAAGAAGTAAAAATAATGCTTAGGCCTAGTATGTTCATATTGTTATTTCAGCATGTAATCAATGTAAATTTGAGAAATTTGGCAGTATCTTTGACACTAAAATTTCAAAATTCAGAATATGTTACATTTTACACTTATAACGTGTCTCAGTTTAGATCAGATGCATTTCAAGTGCTCAACAGAATGTGATTTGTGGTTACTGTGTTGGGTCCCCCAGGTCCACACTCTGTACTCAAGGTTGATCCATGTACCAGCAGCATCAGAATCACCTGAGAGCCTATTAGAAGGAGAATCTTAGGCCTAACCCCTACAGAATCAGAATCCACATTTTAGTAACACTCCCAAATGATTTATGTACACATTAAAGTTTAAGAAACACTGCTCCCATGCAAAAAATTTGCCCAGAAATAAGAATGGAACATTCAAACATGTAGATACTTGGTTCCACCCCATGAGGATTCTAATTTGACAAGCTTTTGGAAAAGGCACATAATTTGCATTTCAATGACTCATTATTTTTATAATTAGGCAACTTTGGGAAAGATTAATTCTTGAATCTAAATAGATTTTTAATTATAGTTCTCTTCAGGTATACTTTGGATAGTTTCAAAAAGTCTCAGTTTATAATTCTAATATATAAATGAGTGATGTATCAAGACAAGGAGTAGAAATTCTCTGCATGGCATTAATTTCTGGCATCTACAATTTATGTCTGTGTTATGTTACTTCACAGTTGAGTGGGCTAAACTTTCCTCTTTCTCCACCATAGACTCAACTAAATGAGATGCAAGTAGAAGACATATTAAACAAAATTTAAGTTCAAGTAGCTATTTTGCCTGGGAAGTATCACACATGGAAAATCACACTGGCATCTATCACTTAATTTATACATGCAAAAATGAAAATGTCCAACATGCAGATGTTGGATTTAAGAAAAAAGGTATCACTTTTAAGAAATTTTCCTAACTTATATGGGGTCTGTGTTCCTTTTGCTAGATGGGAAGGAGTATGATATTTATGTATCCTATGCAAGGAATGCTGAAGAAGAGGAATTTGTGTTGTTGACCCTCCGTGGAGTTTTGGAGAATGAATTTGGATACAAGTTGTGCATCTTTGACCGAGACAGTCTGCCTGGGGGAAGTAGGTATTTCATAGGAGTACAAATGATGTTACCCTTGAAAAGCAAAGGGATCCTTAGTTTTGGATTGTGTGTGAGAGTCATAGTTCTGTACTGGATATTTAATGTCCAATCCTTTGAAGTTATAGAGACTTCTCCAGAAATAAAACCATATTGTAAGATTTATCCTATTCAACTGTTTTTGGTATTAAAATATTTTCCCTGGTCATCTTTAACAACTCCATTTCAGCAACATATACATTCGCAATGGAGTAGAGCTACATCTAGAAGTCCTTTTAATTCATATTTAGATTTTTAGAAAGTTTATACAAATTTTTGTTGTCTTTCTAAGAATTTTTGGTTGTGTTTTTGTTTTTCCCAAAGACTGAGTAAAGTTAAAATATGTTGTTTTTATAAAGATTGGGGTTTACTTAGTTTTACTAAAACTGAGCTGTAGATTAGACTGCATAGTTTTTTCCTTATTTTATTCACTAACAATATAATATTTCCCTTTGGCATCTGGCAATTTCCTTTTTCTTGCTTTTGCTTTCTAGCAAACTTGTACTACTCAAATTCTTCTTTTTCTTGGGTCTGCTTCTATTCTATCAGCTTATACATTTGAGATTTATTTAAAAATTTTGCAAGGTATTCTAGTAGGTTTAAAAAAGAAAAGCCTTGATTGCTGAATGTCTTAAAGCAAAAGTCTATTTTTTTAAGGCCAAACTGTAAAGTACAAAACAATGGTTTACTTGTGTCTTTGTAAATAAACACAAAGTAACATTTATAAACCATGCTGTTAGACTCCCTACCTTTGAAATTCACATAGTGTCTCTAATCTTAAGCATGATAAATTAATTTTCTTCCTAGAAAATCCTGTTTACATTAATCATTTGTTTAACATGTTTTTGAAAAATATTATGTGGATCATTGAGACATTTGGTAGGCTTAAATATTTTTCTCATTTTGAATTAAACAGATTTGCTATCTTATTTCCCTAATCATCATACAAAAGCTTATCATATTTGCCTTTAGAAGATATCTCTTTCAGTATAACTTTGCCAGGAAATGATAAATTAATCATATGGTTAAAGGATAAATTCCAATCATTTTAATACTTAATTCCTCCATAACACTTACTCATCCATTTATCCATTCATATAGCCATTTCACAAATACTTCCCTTCTGTGTGAAAAGTTAAGGAAAAATATACATATATAACTGGGTAAGACCTTCCAACGGGGCTTGATAGTTCTTTGGAGTATTCAAATTTTCCATTATTACTCTTCCATCTTTCTTTTAATGAATTCTTGCATCGTTTTGTATCCTCCCTGCTGCTTTTCCCAATTTACTTTGCCTCCGGGTCTCTTTCCGTGCTTACGTGTGTTCAGCCTCCAGTTGAACTTCTTGGAGTAGACACTTATTCCTGAACTCTCCTCCAGGTTGCACATGCTAGATTCTAACTTCAAGTCTTTACCTATTATTTCTGAACTTGTAAAGATTAAGAATGGAAAAGACTATGTAGGGGCTCATGGCAAGCCACGAGATACCTCTCCATAACACCAGTGCATTACCTGGAGTTGGCAACTATCCCTGCCCTGGTAAAGGATGATATAGCCCTCCCTAAGCATCTTTGAGGTGATAGATTAGTTTCAAGAATTTAGTGAGAGGAATTGATCAGAGCCTATTAATGCAGAATAAAATTATACTGCACTTCCATTTGCCCTTCTTTTTCTTCTTTTTTTAACTTGGAAAAAGTATTTGCCAATTAGTGAAAGCAGACACATCAGCTCACAGCTGCTGAAACACATGGCTCTCTAGTAATGATAGGACTTTAAGGAGAAAGATCCAGGGACTAATTTGATCTTCAAAGCAGAGAGGGAGGTAGAAAGCTGAGTTGAGAATGCATTTCTAGCTAAAATGCCATTGGATTCGCTAGATTTTTTGAAGGTCCTCATCCAACCACAATGATAACCATCAGAGTCAGAGAGGTGTTTAACAAGAGAGGGGACTTTGAAAAGTGAATGTTCTTATTCTTTCCTATGTTAGCAAAAAGTGAAATTCTGTGATTTGGACTTTACAATGTATGTCTTTTGAATTTTTTTTAATACTAGAGAGATTATACAAAGGTGTCTTTGGGGAAAAAGGGCTCAAGAGCAGATCTGACTGGGCTACAACATAAAATGCTGTTTGTAGAACTGATTCCTGTGTCATGCATCTGTTCATTGTGGCTCCAATAATGCTTTGGAAGACTGAGCTCACAGCCACATTTTGGCTTCCTACTTGTTTGGATTCTTTTTGGAGCTGAATATGTAGATGTAATTTCCATTTTCCCTGAGCAGAATGGCACTTAGTGAAGAACATGATTGTGTCTGAGGATAAAGTTGTTCCACGTGTTACTGGTAAGGTTTCACCTCGGTTCTCAGACTATCACTCTGAGTTCCCTCCATTTGCTCCTCAAGCCCCATGCTTCTGGCTACTTCTGGGCCAACACTAATCCCCATGGTGTTTTCTTTCCCAGTTGTCACAGATGAGACCTTGAGCTTCATTCAGAAAAGCAGACGCCTCCTGGTTGTCCTAAGTCCCAACTACGTGCTTCAGGGAACCCAAGCCCTCCTGGAGCTCAAGGCTGGCCTAGAAAATATGGCCTCTCGGGGCAACATCAACGTCATTTTAGTGCAGTACAAAGCTGTGAAGGAGACGAAGGTGAAAGAGCTGAAGAGAGCTAAGACGGTGCTCACGGTCATTAAATGGAAAGGGGAGAAATCCAAGTATCCTCAGGGCAGGTTCTGGAAGCAGCTGCAGGTGGCTATGCCAGTGAAGAAGAGTTCCAGGAGGTCTAGCAGTGACAAGCAGGGGCTCTCCTATTCATCCCTGAAAAATGTATGAAAGGGAAACATGAAGAGTCACAAGAACAAAGGGTACTCATGGGAAGAAGAGCCCCTCTTTTCCTTCCCAGTTTATGGTTTTATAGGCAGAAAAAAATTCTGTCTAAGCCTCCTCATAGGGATGAATTCAGGGTGACTATCTGGATGGCTGTTCTGCTTCTCAGGCATGGCTAAGGTTTAGAATGTCAACAGTCTGTCCTCAGTCTCTGATGTCACTTACGTTCTTTGCAGGCAAAGGCTGGGTTGAAGTAAATCCTCCTTCTCTCTCTCTCTCTCTCTCTTTCTCTCTATGTCTCTTTCTCTCTCTTAAATCTTAACCTTATAGAGCAGCCATGCCTATGGATTTAAAGATCCCTTTACGATATGTTACTTGTTGATGGGTACTATGAGTTTCTGAGTAAAGTATTTCTTTTCTTTTCTCTTTTACTCATCCTTGAAAAAGATAATCAGGGCCTACATTTATTTTTGCTGAGGATAAACAAGCTCTTTTGCTCATTTGGCTGTTTAATACACTACCACAGCAAGACTGACACCCACTTAGGAGGTTACAAAGCCATATAACTACAAATGTCTCTGGTGATTGATTTAAAGTGCTTGCTGCATTTCCTCCTACTATATGACATTTGTCCTCATCTCAGGTGATTGATGTCACATTTATAAACTTGAAAAATATATCATAATTTTTAATTACCGTAAATTCTCGATTATCTACGGATTGATTCATATTTATTACTCCATCTCCCTCTCTACTTCTATCACTCAGAATTTGCAGTTAAAAACAAAACAGATTTTGTAGTTGGCTCCATACTTGGTTCAGTCTGAAAGGCAACTTCTAATGGTGCTAATGGAGAGCAAAATGCTTTTAGGGCATGTCTAACTTGTGAAGAGTGCAGAACAGGACGTTTAGGAATTTGCCTTTTAATCCAACCTTGCTAATGTGAAAACTGGGAAAGTGATTTCTCCTCACTTGTTTGTGTCTCCTCAATGTAACGTGTGGAGAGTAGGTTTAGTGAACTTGAGAGTTGCTTTTAGCATTAATATTCTAAAAGAATTAATTGTACTTCCTGTAATTTATTCACTAGCACAGGTAATACCTTGATCCAAATAAGTCCACTAAAAGGTCATTGTCAGTGAAACTTGTTTTGTTGGTTTTAAGTAAAATTTTAATGTTCTTGAGACTTGGAAGAATAAAAACTAAGTGTAGAGTTTACAGAGTGGATATCTATGTTACATGTAGAATATGTATATATGTGTGTATATAGATATATGTGTATATATACACATATATAAAAATATTCACACACCTTAATTTTATATGCTCGTGTGTGTATATATATATATCCACATACAAATTGTGTATGTGTGTATATGTGTGACTGCACATGCACATGGATTATCTATGTGTGTGTATATACACACAGACACATATGCATGTGCTCATCTTTAAATAGCCATTAGTACGATATTACAAACCACTAGAACTCTTGTCCAGTTTTAAAATTATGTTTATACTGTAATGCTTTTGTGTTGGTGTTGTCAGTTCATTAATATTATTTGTGAATTTGCTGCTCACAGAGTGGTACTTGTCATTAGTTCTTGCCTCCCCTGAATTCGTATAAATAACTTATTATTGCTACAGCTGATCTGGGTTGCAGTGTAATCTGTTGTGCACAGAATTTCCTTAGTCACTGCTAAAAGGTAACCAGTTATCTGGTATTAATTGATTTTCTACTGTATTCCTAGAAGACACATTAAGAAATTAAACCATGCTAATCCCAATGCTCAACTATGTGGGCTGTTCAGTAATAAAAGAAAATAAATATACCTAAATGAATTTGGAGGACACCATGAAACACAATAATTCATAATTTAAGGAAGCTCTTATTCCAGTAGTATGAATGTTAATAAGCAATTCTAAAATTGTCTCCTACATTTAAGCATCCTTTATCAGTGTTAAAGTCCATAATATATCATTTCTCTATATAGAAGTTATTGATTACTTTAAATTGAAAAATGATTCCCTTCTGGACTCTTGACTATAAAACTATGATATGGAGTCACTCTTGGAACGAGTATTTTTTAATGCTTTTCCTTATTACAAATCACGGTTATTCCCTCTGTTAACCATTTACACACAAGACCAGAGGAGAGTTGACTCCAGATTAGCTCTTAATATGAATCCTTTTAGGAGCTTTAGGTCAAGGAGTGGTCTCATCCCCAAGGGACCATTTTCTTGTTATGCTGCATTCTTTTTTGCACTTTGGGGTTCCATATTTATCCTTAATGCCATAGGGTGCCCCTGGAAACTCCTTAATTTGTTTTTCTATTTATATTCCCGTCTTTCATATTTTTTCAAATGCTATAATGTAAAGCAAATCAAACCTAATTTGTCTCATCCTAATAGAACTCACACCCAATGTTTTATGTTCTCGAAGATGCCCAATACAGAGCATCTGAGGGAGATGGGGATACATAATTCTAATTTAGAGGGCAAGAACAAATAATTTCTCGCTTTAAAAAATAAACTTAATGGTTTTAGATCTATGACATAAGGACCTTCTGCACCCAGGTTAACAACGAACTGTGCTATGTAGAGTGTCTAGTTGCACAATCACATACAGTTTATTGAATTCTCTTTTGTATTGCAGCTTAAATGATTCTTAGGATTCTAATAAAAAAGCACTCCATTGTACTGGGAAACAAAAACATCACTCCACTTGTTAATTACCCCATTTTCTTTCTATAGGTTTTAATATTTTAAGATTATCTTTTTAATTTTATTCATGAACTTTTGTATTTTCCATTTTTCATTTGATTTGTAAATTTACATATTTTTAAAATAAACCATTTATTTTCAGCTTTGAATTTTATTTTGTGCATGTGTTTTATGTCTTTATTTTCATGCTAAGCATAAGAAATAAGAATTAAAATGATCAATTATTGCACTTATAAAAAGAAATGAAATCATAGTTAAGTTTCTTTTTGAGAGAAATCTGAGGATAGTGGGAACTTCATTCCGACAATGTGATGTATCAAACATGGGAATGTGTGTGTGTACATGTGTGTGTGTGTATGACAAGAGATGGATACAGAGCGTGGAGGGGGAGAGAAAAGAGAATTATTCTTTAAAAACAACAACAACACAAACATTCCTTTGGGTTCAGCTTGGAACTTTGAAAGCTTACAGGAATCTCTTACCTTTTAGACTTTAAAGCAACCCCAAGGCAGTAGCTTTGGAATGAGATCAAGAAATTAATGCTGTGCAATAACATATGATAATTTAGGCAAAAGATGTATTTTTCCTCAAAAACTTCAAGTAACTCAGTGAAAAATATTTGGAAACACATTTTGTTTTGTTTTAATAACATTAAGGCTTTAGTGATAGGGCTGTCTTTGTGCTAAAAAGAAGAAATTCCCCATTTACTTATTTATTCAAGTAACATTTATTGAACCCCTAAAACATGCTCTGAACTGGTTGATTTTGTAAAAAAAAAAAAAAAAATTACTGAAGTATTTTCCTTTTGTAAACAATTCTCCAAAGGGTAAAGTTCAAATTAATGGATCAAAGTTACAAGGAAACAGATTTCAAATCAATTAGAAACAACTGTGTCAGAGTTGAACAATAATGGAATTCCTTATCTTTGGACATGCTAGGTGTCTCCTTATAATATATATGAAAGCCAAGACTTAATGGATTCATATTTGATTTTATATGTGGACTTTCTGCATGGGATAAATGGGCATGAGTCTTAAGTTGCTTTCAACCCTAAAAATTTTAAGTGACCTCCTAGAACATAGTGGTCTCTTAGATAGAAGATTCAGTATCAGTATTTTGTTAGCCTCATTTCCTATTACTGACCTTGTTAAAGGTCTCAAGATATTTTCTTCAATCACTCACTGATGCCACTAGATTTTTCACTCAAGTAAATTTGCAATATGGTATGAGATACACATTCAGCAACTAGTCTCTTATTTCTCTGTTTCTACCCATGTGATGTAAAGTAACTTTAGCAATGCACTAGGAGATTGTTTCAACATTACTTTTGATCTACATCCATGTTAGACTGAATACCCAGAATTTCAAACCCTATTACCCTCATCAATCCATATATCAAAGTGATGTTCTAAAGTTAGTATCAGGAGTTGATAAAAGTTCAACAAAAATTGGTCCATATATTAGTTTAATATTGTGTGTATTAGACATTGAATAATAATTTAATCAAATGATCTGTTCATATGACTTCTGCATGCTAGACATTTGCATGTAGATATCTCATTTGTTTTACTGTTGTATAAGTTTTCCCTTAACATGCATTTCATAGAAGGATGACCTTAGATTCAAAAATATTATGACTAAAAACAGAGATGCTGGAAAAACCAAGGTTTAGATTCAGATCCATCTTCCAGATTAGGTGCATCTTTTTTTCTACTTCAAGTTTTAAGGGGGAAAGAAAAAGAGTGCCCGCATGAGAGAGAGAGGCTTGCTCTTCCACTGTTATCCTAACCAAACAACAAATTGCAACCATAGTTTTCCTCTATGTAAAGTCCAGAGAGATTGTAACTTTTAAAGGCAGGTGAATCCTTGAGTGTTGTAGAATTCTGGACCAGAACTATGACTTCAAAATCACTATAGTGCCACAAAAGAAAACTGATGCTATTACTGTATACTCACATCTCACTTTTTTGAGTCAAACATAAACAATCTAATTTATTAATCTAATCCCTCTTCAAATAATATTTACCCTAAGAAATGATAATAGCATCCATCTTCAAATATAAAGTTTTGACAATATGGAAGGTATTTTAAAAATATGCAATGAAGGAGGCAGCTTTCTTTAAAGTACCAAGTGAAGAGAATTCTATGTATAGGCCAAGCCCCCTCAGAGAAGCATCTCCACTCTCATTCCTCAATGTCTGGAATTCTGCCACTCATGTCTTTATTTTTAGCATTGTCCTTTTTCAAATGTAAATCCCTCACTTTCTGGAAGGGGTGCATATTTAAAAGAAAAAGAAAACATAAGTTCTAAAAACAATTTTTTATAAGATCTGAGATAGTTTTATTTTCAACTGTTGTATCTCCATTGAAAAAAACTTGTATTTTCCTAAAGTGATATTTTGAAGTAAAATACACCATACGCACAAACACACATACATGTGCACACACAATTTGTGGAATTTGCCCAAGTCTCCTACAGGAGCCATGTTGTTTTAAGGTTATTTTGTATTCCTCATGAGCCAGGAAGAGCAGTAGACTTCCCACTCTCATATTCTCCAATTTATTGGAGGCAGCTTCATGAGATCCTGGGTAAGAACAGGAAACAGAGACAAAGGAGTTACAAACACACACGCACACACACACACACACACACATGCACACACACACACACACATACACACACAGGTTTTGAAGATAAATGGACATTTAAATTTGTCTTTCAATATCAAAATTTTCCAAAACAGCTGTTTTTATTCTTGTAAACAGTCAAATGTCAAGAATTGAGCACATGTCAATTTTCATTCAAATTCGTGTTAAATGTACTGATTGGAAAGGATTGATCTGAGTTGGATCCTATCTTTTCATTCCCTGTTAAGTTCATTAAGATCAAATTTACTGCAAACTTCAGTTTGTCATGACAAACTGAAAAGTCTTTCGAAAAGTGTGGGAACAGCCTCAGTCTGTTTCAGGCACATGTTTTCAGAGTCCTCCCTGGCTATGATTCACACATTTGGAATTCCTTTACTTCAGATCATTACATTGTATAAGTTCCCAAATCTCACAGTGAGTTAAGCACTGCATTTATTTGAAGAGCTTTCCTTTGAGACCTGTTCAAATCCACCTTAACAACTGTTAGCATTGAATGCTTTGCCACAACTCTTAACCAATTACTGCTTTTTGTCTATTGTCATTATGTTTGATTCTTCTTGATTATAAGGTCAATTTTTACAACACACACACACAAGCACATACACACACACACACACTTACATACAAAGAGAAGGAAGGAAGGAAATAAATCTTAGTTGATAACAAGATCAGTACTGTGCCCAAAAAATGTTAAGTACCAAGGGATATAACTGAGGATCTCAAGAAGTGGTAATTCCAATGGCTCTTTACTGATCAGCCTATGTCAAGAAAATTATATCCTTTACTATTCAAAGTGCTATTCTTAGAAGACATATATATATATATATATATATATATATATATATATATATATATATATAAACAATATAATTCAGAGGAAAATGATGAAAGTGAGGAAGAGAACTGCAATTATGTCATGTATGGAATAAGAAAAATCCGCAACTTATTTAATCTACGGATAAGAAGAAAATACAGTAACATCACAATAGTTGTCAAATATTTCAAACATTTGAAATGTCAGATCTAAGACCATCAGATAAAACTTGCAATTATGAAGATTTCAAGATAAGAAATAATCTACACAGCCCAAATTAGCTGGCTTTTAGAGATGGTTCACTTAATTCTCGAACAATTTTTTTTTTTCTTTTTCAATAGTAAAGAAAAACTTTATTCAAAAAGAGACTGCTACAAATGGGGGTTTTGCAGTGGGGGACATGCTGAATTCAAATCCTTTCTCATCCTTGAAAGTAGCAAATCCTTTGAAACTATTAGTAACAGGGATGAGATTCCTTGATTTCTTGACTAAGTAGATTATTTAGCACTGAGATCCTGTATTTTCAAATACTTGTTTGTTGCCTGTCCTTTGTCAGATGCACAGTGATGAACTGGGGTGTGTAGAAGTTTTCACAGACACCATGCCATCTTTTCATTTTTCTGTAGATACAGTGGAAGCAGTTTTTGATTTCATTCAGAGGAGCCGAAGGATGATTGTTGTCCTGAGCCCAGACTATGTAACAGAAAAGAGCATCAGCATGTTGGAGTTTAAACTGGGTGTCATGTGCCAGAACTCTATTGCCACCAAACTCATTGTGGTGGAGTACCGTCCCCTTGAGCATCCGCACCCAGGCATCCTGCAGCTGAAGGAATCAGTGTCCTTTGTGAGCTGGAAAGGAGAAAAATCTAAACATTCTGGCTCCAAATTCTGGAAAGCCTTGAGGTTGGCTCTTCCCCTGAGAAGTCTGAGTGCCAGTTCTGGCTGGAATGAGAGCTGCTCTTCTCAGTCAGATATCAGTCTGGATCATGTTCAGAGGAGAAGAAGTCGTTTGAAAGAGCCCTCAGAGCTCCAGAGCTCAGAGAGGGCTCCAGGTGCCCCTCCTGACCCTGGCACCTTGTCCAAGCACCGAGGGAAGCCCTCTGCAGCCTGCCGCTGCTGTGTCACCTACTGTGAAGGAGAGAGTCACCTCAGGAGCAAGAGCCGGGTGGAGATGCAGACGCAGCCCCAGTGGGAGACACACCTCTGTAAGCCTGTTCCCCAAGAGTCAGAAACTCAATGGATACAAAATGGCACAAGATTGGAACCCCCTGCTCCCCAGATCTCAGCTCTTGCTCTTCACCATTTTACAGATTTGTCCAATAACAATGACTTTTATATCCTATAATTACTGTGTGTGGTGGGTGGCGGCTGCTCTCTCTACCAGCCCTCTTTATGTCATGAAGCTTTGGGAATGACTGACATTTTTATCATCTAATGGACTATCAGATGTGTGTCCCTTTTATTGATTTTTAAAAACTATTTATTTCTAGGAAACAAAAGACCTGAAGGACCTGAATCCAGAGTTATTGCCTCTAACGGCCTCAGAAGAGCACACTCTTCTTGGGTCCTAGAAGGTCAGTATGTGAAAGTTGCCTAAAGTCTGATCCTCTATCTTGCCCAAAGCTTTAAATTTGAGCTAAGATTTTAAATATGTTTCTTTTGAGTTAGTTGATTGATCTCAGTCAGGTGTACTTGGACTATGAAACTACAGGGTGCACCATGGGAAAGAGCTGGTTCTGGTGAAAGTTGTAGGACAAAGCTCCAGAGAAAACCTACAGCACATTTTCTCTCAAAGAACCAAACATATCCAACCAAGGATACATGGTGTTCTCTGTCTCACTGTAAACTAGTGTGCTCTAAACTTCCTAATATTGTTAGCATCAATAAAGTTATATTTTTATGTCATTTCATTTGTACTAACAAATTTTTAATTCCTTCTCTCCCTTCTACCTTTTCTGGCTTTTGTATTCAAATCTGAGGAGTGTTCCATTTCAGAAAATTTAGATTAGGTTTAGAGGACAGGAAAACTGAGGTGTCCCTTTAGTTTCTTCTGAGTTGCATAGAGAGCAATCTGGGAGAGTTCCAAAAGATAGGGAGAAAGTTGAGAAAGCATTTTAGATGAAATGGAATTTACTTAAAAATCTAATTTTTTTAAAGAGACAGATGATGGAAGATTCAGTATTTTAAGGGATATAGGGGAGAGTTTGGTGCCTGAATTCTTTCTTCTTATTCAGGATTCTGACAAGAGATGTTAAATGCCAAGTGCCTACAAGGAATAGAAGGTAAGGGGAAAAGAAAAGGTGGCTAGATACAAGCATAATACAGGTACCATACATCTACAAATAGGGTAGAGGTATAGAAAAGTATCTATTTTCTGCCAACATATTAACATAAAAGTGAAAGGCAGGTGACACTTGATTTCCAAGTTAGGAGCATGATGGGGATCCATGGGTCTGCAAGTAACTAAAGAACACATATTTTGTACAAAAGGAGTAAGATTTTACTCAGCTCCATTTGATTGTTGCTACTGATTTAGGCCTGTGTTGTCAGATTTACAGTCTTTTCAAGGAAAACTAAAAATCTAGATTTTTATATGTACTCTCAATTATGGAGTTTTAAAAATAAAACAAAAGCAAGAGCTAAGGAAAACACATCTGTGAGACATATTTAGCCTGAAGGTTACTAGTTTGTAATTTCAGAACTAAAG
This sequence comes from Geosciurus inauris, assembly GCA_004024805.1. NCBI lineage: Eukaryota > Metazoa > Chordata > Mammalia > Rodentia > Sciuridae > Geosciurus > Geosciurus inauris. The sequence continues at coordinate 91,638 of PVHX01005768.1, forward strand.
TATCCAGCCAAAGAACATATGTCAAAATGGGAATCCAAGTGCCATTGACAGTACTGGTACTGGGGAACACAAGTTGGCCCTGAGGACATAATAGGGAATGTTTATCCCCTCCCCAAATTGAAGACATCTGGGCCCTCAGAAGGGCTGATCTCACCTAATATTCCAGCACAGGAGTAAAAGCTGAAAAATAGTAAAGTTTCCCTGCCTGTTGGGTTTACTACAAATAATTAGAAGCAAAAAATCTGCAATACCTGAGTGGAAGCATATCAAAAAGAGCAAGAGACCATATTAGACATACCATGTTCAATACAGTCACCTTCAGTACCTTAGTCCTGGCTACTAGTGAGCTTAGCCTAATGAGTATAGCCTCTCCTAATCAGTAACAGAGAACCAGTAGTGGAGAGAGAAAATACTACTTCTCTTGGAGAGGAATGAGAAGATTGTTTCTCTCTTAAAGAAGCAATTAAAAGTTTCTTTTTCTGAAGCTGAGCAGATAAAGGCCCTCCGAAGTAAATGTGATTTACCGTTGAAGTTTTAATTAGAAAATGACAGGTCACCCTAACTGTATATTCAGCAGGAAATGACTTAGCGCAACCAATGACTGTTCTCTATTACACTCCTTATTGAAGAGAGTAATCCATTCTTGATGTATGTTTAAGGATCTGAACTGGGAAGTTAGACAACAGATTCTCTACATTTATATTATGATGGATAATATAAATGGTTCTAAATCCTCAGAGAGAGAAATCCCCAATCCAAAATTAATCTGATCAATATAGTATCCCAAACTGTAAAATATCTTTGAAAAAAATTTAAAAATTACTATTTTCATGTATGAATTATTTTTGAAGGGGATAAAACTAAATGCAAGAACTAATGGAAGAGGCATGGAAATTATACATGATCTTTTATTATGAATAGCGATACAGTTTTGGTGCTCCCAAAGCTAAACTTTGGTTAATATCAATTTCCTTTGACAATATAAGTACAGTGTAAGTGGTATAAAGGCATAGTTTTGGACATTAGTTATATAGGGATCAAAAAGATAATGGACTGTATTTTACTATATGGAGAAAGGCTAGGAAATTATGCTATTATTCCTTGATCTATCATGCCACAGTTGAATTTGATATTCAGTGCCATGTATTTCAATGAGGCATATGATAATAAGAAAGAAATTTTCCTCATGAGCCTTGGGTATCAATAATTGAAATGACATAATTGTAGACTAAATGAATATATCATTATTAAGAAATATAGTCTTTTAGAAGCATGGTTTTAAAGTCTAATAGAGTCTTTTGTCTCTCCTATCTGTTTGATCATGGTCTCTCCAGATTTTAATCTCTTAATGAAAATGTATAAAATATTAACCTCACTGGGTGTTGTGGGTATTGAATAGTATACCACAAATTTATTTCACACAGATCAATTACTTTTTACTTTTATAAAATGCCTTGAGCAGTTGAAAACAGGAACCTGTTATCTAGCTTAAATGATACTCAGCCAATTAGCAAAAGATTTGGGCCTCTACCTCAGGCTTCTGATAAGGTATTCAGTGCCAATTCTACAGCCAACCCTGGAGGATTCAAGTGGAAATATTTCTATGACAAATCCACCAAGATGAAATTACTTCATCAGAACCATAACACAATAGAATTTTAAAAATCAGTTAATGTAACCCTATGCATGGCTAATTAAATGTTTTATTAAGTTGATTGTATTGTCTGACCTTTTCATATTATGAGTCTATAGAACTTAATTTTTACATGTTGTAATTTTAAAAAGTAGAACACTTTTTTTAATGCTATGGTCATACTCTAAATAATTTTCCTCAAAATAAATTTTTTATATCATTTTTAATGGAATAAAAAATTTATTCACCTCTTACCTTGACAACAAATGTAATATTTTGGCAGCTATACCACTGTGAGTTCCAGAATGACCTCCTTTTATCAATATTAAAAACTCCAATAATAATGTATTCATTTCCAAATTGAAGATTTAAAGCAGTTGGAAAAACTATTGTTCCTGTTTAGAAAAAGGCATGAATAGCAAATTGAACTAACCATTAAGATATGAACAGAAAGACAGACAATTCCTTTGGCAATGGTTTCAAACTTTTGTGCATCTAAGAATCGCTTGGGAGGCAACTCAAATGAAGACCTCAGGGTAGTTCCCTTCCCTAAAGGGCTGTTTTATTAGGTCGTGGGCATTGTTCTTTTGAATAAGGTATTACCTGGGAAATGATGTAAAAAGAATCTATAGGAAATCTTTCAAACCCTTTACATAGTCTCCATATTCCCTAGCTGCTGTTATGTTCACAAGGTAAAAAGCCTAAACCTGGTCTTCAAGTCTTCACGAAATGTAGCCCTTGAGTCATCTTCATGGGAACCATTTCACATTGACGCAAAATTAACTATACAAGGGTCTCAAAGGTGGGCCAGGTCTGCATTTAAACTTCTCAAGTGATCCTGATGCACAAAATGTTGAAGAACCATTAATTTTTACCTCTCTTTTACTCCTCTTTACTCTTGTAGGCTCTGATTTTCTCCAGCCAAGGAGGACTACGAACCATCTTTTTAACAAGGTGTTTTCAGGCAATAGATGAAAATGTAGGGCATGTTTAGCCCTTGGAATTGCTTCAGCACAAGGAGACAGTTAAATAGAATGGTTAGTAGAGTGTACTCGTGATACATGAAATACACATCGACATTTGGAACTTGGTGGGAGTGCTGTAGTCATCATGTGTTAATAGAGTAAGATAAGCTTTGCTAGGAGAACAAAAAACCCCAACATTTCAGTAGCTTAATGTAACAATTCTTATATTTCCTTTATGCCACATAACATATGCCAACATAGGGGCTTGCTTTTTTGTAGCTTTACCATCTGAAATGTGTGACTAGCTATTGTCACTGGTCAGCTTAACTTGACACTCATGACTTTCACTTACAATTTGTTGACCAGAATAAGCTCCAAGGTCCTGATACAGTCATAGAGAAAGCTAGAAAATATAGTCTTCTTTTGTCTGTAGGAAGAAAAAATAAAATTGAACTTGGTGAACATATAACACTGTCCTCTACGAATGAGATGAGAATGAGATATTGAAGTAACCTGAAGAGGCAAGAAACTTTCAAACAGATATGTCACACACTTTGATAATGAAGGAATAGAATATCTTTGCAGCCAACACCCCATCTGTATGTCAAGGAATCAAGATAAAACAACACACAGAAAATGTAAACCTGTACATTAATGTTCCCCAACAACATTTGTTGAAGGAATATATGATAGTAATTGTAGCTTCTGGTTAAGAGGAAGAATGCTTACTAATTTCAAAGTCACTATATTTGGTTACTTTCCATTGATTGGCTCTAGTTAGTTCTCTAAGAATGTGATGCTCAAACTGTCTGCAAATGAACCATTTCATTTTGAAAATTCAGGGAGCCTCAAAAGATTTGAAGACATTTAGAACACAGCAGAGCATGTAACACGGTCATTAGAAGGCATCTCTTGATCCATTTGTCTGAAGAATTATATAGGGAATTCAAATTGAACCTGCCGCAGCTTGGATGAAGGAAGAGACAAATGCTAGAGTGGATATCACGAAGTCTGTTTCTCTCTCTGTATCTTGCTCTCTATGATTTGGATTCTGTGTATATTAAAGACTTGAATTTTTGTATGACTTTGTAATATGTACAATATCATTTGGTTATATAAGAAAAAGCTCTCTTTGAATTGGTAAAGATCAGTGTTTAGGAGTCTTGATATATGTTAGGAAGTTACAGTATCAAACAAAGAAGATATTTATTTCTTAGTGTAGAGAGCAGACAACAGACACATTCAAAATTACTGTGTTTCCCTTAGACATTTTGAACATTTAAAAAATTTAAATGGAAAAAACAACCTTTGAAAGTTTCTCATGGAAAGAAAACATAAAGATTCCAAATAAACTCTGAATTCAGATAATGAGCTATCTTTACCTTACTGGAAGTGATGGGCATTTTAAATACTCCATTGCTTTATTTTTTTTTTAATTTAAATAAAATCTGATAGTCATTTATTTATTTTTATTTAAAAATTATATGTATAACTACTTATTAATTCCTCTTGTCCTCTTATAAGCTGTATCACATGCTTAAAATTAATTTATTCTGTAATACGCTTTTAAACAACTTGGGCAAGTAGTTCTTAACTGGAATGTTACATTGTCATTTTAAAAAGTGCACATACCTGAGGCCTATCCCAGACAACTAAACTTCCAGAAATGATTTAGAAATGTGCTCTTGTAAAAGACAATTACCTTAAGTATCTTTAAAACTTTTGAAAATGATTAATGAAAAATCATTGATGATATATTATTAATATGGAATAAAAAAGTATAAACAAGTTCTACTATTGTAAACAATATTTTTTATTAAAGTGTGAAGCTTAAGTAATCCCCATATACTGGATTTGACTTCTTTATTTAGGAGATAAAGGAATCCTTTATCCTTTACTTTCATATTATTCACATTATTCTTATTATGAAATTACATACAATAAGTGAGTAAAAAAATAAAGATAATAGAGTTATAGAAATAATCAATATAATTACACTGAGCAACCAAAGGAGGCCATATCCCTAATATTTATTATTTTGAGATCATCAGTCATCTAAAACAGATCAAAGTATTTATGACATAATGACATGGTTATGGGCAAAGACAATGGTTGACTTCTAAGAAGAAACAGAAGAAAAAAGGGAGAATGAACAAAGCCCATTTACCTATTTCCAAATATTGGGAATGCAAAAGAGAAGGGAGATGTGTAAAAATTCCCAGTATCAGACTGGAGAGCTAAACTGTAGAGTGGGTGTCTGAATTTAGAAAACAAAGTTAGATATTTATTTTCATTATAAGCACTCTTGATATAGTATAAAATATTACATAGGAGTCAGAAAACATGATTTGGAATACCATTTCTGTTGATTGTGTGACTTTCAATAACACAATTTTGCTCTCAAATTCTCAGTTTGCTCACATATCAAATGGTAATAATATAATATCTACCTCATTGAATTATTGTAAGGTTAAAATTGTATAATAAATGTGAACCTCTAAAATATGTAACACATGTGTTTGGTAGTTGTATATCATCATCATCACCATCAGTGTTTTGTTTATAAAAGGAAGCTGGAGGAAGTGAAACAGTTGAAGAAAAGTTTTTTAAATCGTTGAATTCTAGGTTACTTTGCAGAGCATGTGGTTCAGCAATATCTATTATATCTAAAAGTTAAGGAATAGAATGCTCGGTTTCTTATTATCATAAATGTTAAAGGTATAAAAATATCATCTGAAAAAGTAAGAAATGGGAAAAATAGCTATTTATTTTGTTTGGCTCTTTAAGAAATTACCCTTTAGAAACTCAAAACAATAAATATTTATTACCCCACAGTTTCTATGGGTTGGGAATCTGGGAGAGGCTTAGGTGTGTGATTCTTGCTCAACATTACAAATGAGGAGACTGTCAAACTATTGGCCAGGGCTGTGGTCATCTGAGACTTGACTGGGACTGGAAGATCCACTTCCAAGGGGTGGAAGATCCACTTCCAAGGACAGGCACATGGAAGTTGGTAGGGACCCTCTGCTGCTTGCCTGATGAACCCTCCCCATAGGAACCTCCTCATAAGTCTGCTTGAATATCCCTATGACAGATCAGCTTTCTTATCCCAGAGCTTCTGATCCAAAAGTCTCAGCAAGGAGGAAGCCACAGTGCCCTCTACAACCAAGTCACCAAAAGTGACATTATCTCTTTGCAATGTTCTCTTTGTTAGAAATGAGTCCATGAATCCAGCTCAAACTCAAGAACCGGGAAATTCACCTTTTCTTCTTGAAGAGAGAAGTGTCAAAGTTTTTATGGACTTTTCTTTTTTAAAGTATAAAGTCGTCTTGGTAACAGATATTTATTTTTTAGACGAATATTAAGGACCAGAAAAGGAAAATGACTGGTCCTTAGCCTTCCTAACTTCATGCCCAACCCAGTAAGCCACCTGGCTGTAGCGGTGCCACACCTCAAATGAAAGGTGTTTCATTCTGGCTAGGACATTCTCTTGCCTGGTGAAAGCTGCAGAAGCAGGGAGTAACATCTCTACAGTCCTGGAATCTCTTTCACGATCTCTCTAGCTTTACCCCGATACCCCATCCCAGCCCTTTATTCTATGTTAATTGACAAAGGAGGAAGGCAGGCTTTGGGAATCAGACATGGGTCAAATGGATGAGCAGGTGAACCACGTTCTTGGTCTGGTTTCTGAGCATTGAAATAGAACTTTAATTCTGGGCTCACCTCTAGAGATGTTGAAAGTGACCATTTATTCCAAAAAGCAGCCGTTAATAGAGAAAGGATGAGGTAATTGCTTTATCTGATATACAGGTTCTCATCTTAGCTTTGAACTGAAATGGTTATATACTAATAACCAAGTAATTTCTCTCTGTATCTGACTTCTGAGCCTTCAACATGGATAAGATTAGACCAGAAATTCTGTAGGATGCTACAGTTCTGTGATGCTTTGGCTCACTGAGTAATGCTTAAATAATATCCCCCTCTCCCCACATGTACTCTCCCACTAGCACCCAGTGGTATTTGAAAGAACACTTAAAGGCATGAGGTTCTTCCCAAATGGTTCATTCATACACATGTTTTCTATCTGTTTAGTCCTAGTTCTTCTAACATATATTTCTCACTTATAAAGCTAACAAACTAACTTCTCTCGTATCTGTTTTCTGTCACTGGGATGGATAGCTTTAAGAAAATACATTACATTTACAGGGAGCCTTTTCATAGTTCAACTCTGCTGCTTCTAACATCTCTAAACCAATTTTAGTTTCAAGGCCAAAGGTAAGTAGATTGCAAATTAGATTGAAAAAATTGTACCTTTGTCTTCTTAACAGCTCTATGTCCTTATCTCTTACCCATACAAATACCTAGCAACATTCCTATTATATTTCCATATGATGCTAAGAAAAATAAATAGAGCCCATTTTTGAAATTACTTAGTATATAAACAGCAAAATCTTAGGGGTTAGTATTTCTGAGTTCTATTAGAAATTATAATTCCTTTGATATGGGACTTTGAATAAGGTACTAACTATACCATCAACATAATACAAGTATGATATTCTAGGAGTTGGTGTAAAAACAACAAAAGAAGAGTTTTGGGTGGGATTTAAGGAACAAACTCAGATGTCTGAGGAGTTCGGCATTCTCCATAAATGTACCAAATGGTAGTTGTGTTGCTCAAAGTCAAACCAAATCTCAGAGATCTCCCAAAAATTTTCCCTCCTGCTCCTTCCCATGAAGATCAAGAATTTAAGCTAAATGTACACTATTCATTCAATTTCCTAAACATGCCATACTTTCACATGCCCATGTGCCTTTGTTAATATTACCCCTGTTTGTAATACCTGCTCTTGTCCCCAGGGCAGGGTTGGATGTTCCATCTCTGGCATTTGTATCATTCACAATACTTATTACATTGAAATATAAATTCTCTCTCTCTATGTATATATATGTGTGTGTGTATATATATATATATATATATATACGAAATGCATTTCAGTATTGGAATCCTGGGGTTCGCAGCACCACAACCAACACCAGTAAATTTATTCCTTGGCATTACTTGAGGACAGATGATCTATGGTCAAGTTGAGATGGCAAAAAGCTCCAGCTGTGCCCTGCCTGGCCTGCTTGCCACCTCACATTAAGGATGTCCATCCCTTCTCCTTTTTATCTGCACTAACATCTGATACTAGAACCAGCATTGAGCTCGTCGGCAGATGTTCTGTTTGTGATGTTCCTATTAAATGGGCTCAAAATGACAGAACACTAAGCTATGATAAATACTTTCTACCTACAGTGTTCCACAGAGTATCTCTGGCTAATGAATTAAAACAGAAAAAAATTAGACCTGCTTATTATTTCAAGATCCAGATGATGTTAGAAAAATGAAATAAAGTACTGTGATGATGTAGCGTCAGATGCAATTTAGAGATGAGTTCTTCCACATACCTGTATCATATATATTGTCTTCTATGGGCCAGTAAATTCTTACAAGATAATGCATCTTATGGTCATCCTCTCCATGATCATCACTCTGGCTGAGATTCAGGATCCATCTCTCTCATAAAAGCTGTCTAATTTCTATCAATGACGCCAGTATCCCTCCCCAAACTCTGTAAATTCATCACAAAATCACAAAATTCTGGAATATAATTGTGACCAGGACACATCAACTCTCTTCCTACAAGATGAATAATTAGTTGTTTATTTTACATTTTGGGTTCTCCATTCTCTAGCATCAGCCTATCTTTCTATTTACATATGTGTTTATGTTTTTAGGATACCTTGTATGAGATAGTAGAGCATCTAGTACTAGCAACAGCAGAAGGCATCTTTTCCCTGGATCAAACGTGGCAGGAAGAAGTCTATGTAAGAAACCATGGGCATCTGTGTACAGTGAGCTGAGGGACAGCAGATGACATTTTCAGTATATGGACTCAGTCAACACCTGATTTCCAGGTGAAGAAAGAGGAATATCTAGACCTTACCCTCTTCCTGCCGACAAATCACTGGCTAGTGCCACTCACTGTTGAACCCAAACAGAAATCAGAAACTAAGGACTCTTGTAGGTGCTATCTAAAAGTTCAGCATCTCTGGGAATAAAATAAGGTAAAGAAGAACAGAGATCTAGGAAGCTCACAGAAGATATTCATATCTGAGATTTCTCGGAGCATCTAAACAGAGATGTAACATGAGTATATGTTAGCAAGGTAACTCTGCCTACTGCAGTAAATGGAGATGATGGAGATTTGGATCAGCATGCTAACCAGGAAGTGGTGAGAAGTGCTTGCAAACCATGTAGTTTTGAAAATTGAACAGACAAGATGTTTTTTTACAGATTAAATAAGTAATGTGGAAGCATGAGAAGCCAAGACTTAACTTAATAGCTTTGGTCTGAGCAACTGGAAAGATGGTGTTGCAGTTTTGATAGGGGGGAGAAAAGAATGTGAGATTCCACCCTTTTTTTTAAGTTTAAGATGCTCTTAGATTTAAAAATGATATGCTTAGTACTGAGAAGCTGCCATTCAATAGAAAGGCCTGGGAAGGATATATTCATATTAAAATCATCGGAAACTATTGGAAAAAAATGTCCAATGACTGTTCTCGAGGCATCCCAGTGAAAGGAGGTTGAGATCATAAGAAAAAACCAACAAAGAAGCCAGGTGCTGTGGTGAAAGCCTGCAATCCCAGCACTTAGGGAGGCTGAGACAGGAGAATCGTCAGTTCAAAGCCAGCCTCAGCAATGGCAAGGCACTAAGCAACTCAGTGAGACCCTGTCTCTACAAAAAACAAAATAGTGCTGGGGATGTTGCTCAGTGGTCGAGTGCCCCTGAGTTCAATCTCCAGTACCAAAAAAAAAAAAAAAAAAAAAAAGAACAAAGAAATAAAATAAGAAAAAAATGGAAGAATATAGAGCTCTATAAGTGAAGTAAAAAGAGTGAGTCAAATGATCAATATTTCAAAGGCAGGGGCTGCATCATGTAGATGCAGATTGAGAATTGACTATTGGTTTTATCTACATAGAATTTTTTGGAAAAATTGATAAGAAGAGTTTTGTGGAATGGTGGGAGCAAATTTGCAACTGGTGCAGGTTCAAAGAGTTAGAGAAAGACAATTAGCAAGTAAAATATTTTTCAAAGGAATTTGTCCAGAAAAGAAAACAAAGAAAATGAGATGGATAATAGAGGTAGAAAGTGGCATAAAGGAACACTTTATTCTTTCTATGCTGATGAAAGGAATATCAATAAGGCCTCACTGCAGAAAGGTAGACTGTTTGATGTGAAACTCCTTACCATCTCTGTGTGTTTTTCTTCACATTTAGGTGCACATGGACAGGTAGATAGGTAGAAAGGGAAAAAAAAGTTAATGATGCAGGGTAGAGAGGAAGAATGACCCTGAGTGAATTGGATCTCATGCATAGTGAAGCATTTCCTTAAATAGCACAGAGTCCAAAGCAACAGGAGTGATGGGGAAAGGCCAATAGGTATTGTGCGGGGAATTTGAGGAAAGTCTCTTCAAGTTTTCTACTATTGATTTCTAAATTTCAAAACAATCAATCAGTTTAGAGTGAGAATTAGGAAATATCAGGTGTTGGATTTGAGACAGAAGAACCAGATATGAAATAGTCATCTAGGAAATTAAAAGAGTGAATGGCTCAGAGCAATGCAGTATGATTTCTGCTGAGCAGTAATTAGCGTCTACATGAGAATGGTGGTCATGAAATTTAAATGAGACCAGTCAGCATGGTTGTGTGTTTTCATCCATCACATTTAGCATATGTGCAGGAGGGGAGTAAGAGAGATGGGTTACTAGGATGTGGACTAAGAATACATGCCAAGATGTGATTGTATTGATTGTGGAATTTAAGCCATGTAGGGAGTGACATGAGGACAGGAGAGAGTGTAGGAATAGTAAAAAGGGGGTAAAAACAACAGAATGGTTGTCTTGGTAAAGAGCTTTTGGAATTAGAGTATTTGGGCAAGTGAGCTGGAAAGATAAGAGGTTACAGACAGAAATTTAGAGGCTAGTAACAGATTGTGGGGAAGTTGCAATTCCTTATCACAATTTTAACTGAAAAACAGTGGCAGTGAGCAAACAAGGTAAGTTGGAAATAGGACCACTATAGGGGAGGAGCTCAAGGAACTGAGAGGCCAAAGTATTAGAAGTATAATCTATGTCAATTTCAGTCACAGGAACTATGGCAACACTATTGAAAGAATGGCAGTGAGTTAAGTGTTAAAATCATGGAATGAGGGAAAAGGATCAGAGGTTAGTAGGTGACTACATTCCAGAGGTAATCTGTGTGATTTATGTAAAATTTTAACTGGAGGATTCTGTAGAGAAAGAGACAATGATCCAGAAGCAGAAACAAAGAGAAAGGGATCTATTTATGTTACTGCTAGGCAGTTGAACAAAGGGTGTGGGAAGAGAAGTCATTACTCCAGAGGGCTGGAGGAGAAACAGTATCTCCAAGGGCAATACAATTTGTGTTACAGTAAAAAAATATTCATAGAGAAGAGACAGAGAAAATCAGAAATATTACTGATGCCTTACTATGAGTTTCAGGGCTTAGTGAGAAAGGGAAGTATTGCTTGAAGAGAAAAAGAATAAGGTTAATTAAAAGGAAGTACAGAATCATGTGTGAATTATAGTGCAGGAAATGAAGGTATTCTGGGATGTATGGATTTATATGTCACTGATGATGACATTAATATGACTAACCCCAGCAGAGAGATGGATAGGATATTGGATCAGGTAGGACAGATCGGGAGAGTCCTGTAAGGAGCAGATTTTAATGGTCTAGGGGTGACCACAGAATCTAGGATTTTGTGGTCATTGCTGATGTAAATAGAAACAGAACATGATAGGATTGGTCCCACCATTTTGTAGGAAGAAAGATGTAGTAAGGCTGTGAATGTTGCATTTAGAGGAAGTCAGAGTCTTACCAGGAACACAGGTAATCCTGGGGATGTCTCTTGATCCAGTGTGAAGGAGATCTAGGCCCTTCAGCTGGATGCAGTGGCTGTGCCTGTAGTCCCAGCTACTCAGGAGGTTGAGATGGGAGAAATATTTGAGCCCATGAATTCAAAACTAGTCCAGATAAAGCATAAGACCCTGTCAAAAATAAAAAAGAATGAGGCTCTCTACTTCCTGCCCATACATAGTAGCCTACTTATTTATATGTTTTAAGTTCCTTATTAGCAGTTCTTTAAAAGTACAATTATTACTGCTGCTTGGTTCCTGTCTGCTCACCAAGGTCTCACACATAGCAGGTGCTTCATAGCCATTTTGAAATAACTGTCGAGCCCTCCTAACTTACTATTGAACATTGACGTTCCTATTCCAGCCTAAATTTATGCAGGATACACGTTAAATGTTTATCCACTTTTGTAATTCCCAGAATTTTAAGTCAGGAGTGACACTGCAATGAAGGACATTTCTATGGGATTTTAGTCATAAATACGACCTATTCCATTTCTTCAAATTATTATTTTCTTTAACAGTCTCTAAGTCTTTGATGTACCTTTGGCCTCAGAGGTCTACATCTTCCTCTCTTCCAAATAAGCCAATTGTTCACCTTGTGAATTTTTGCTCAGCATTTGAGGATAAGCACACATATCACATCATTGACAAATGTATGACCAGTACCATTTTGTAACCCAGTGTCCATTTCCCCCTTTCCATAATAGTAATATTCTGACTTTTTAGGGCATCCAGCTCTTCCTTCCCTTAGTCCTTATTTAATGGGTAGAATGAGATCCAGAATAAACTAGACTTAAATTCATCCAATAAGTAGTATTTACTTGGTCATGGCAAGTAGAGAAGATTTGTAATCCAAACTAGTGCAAAGAAATTCAGCTAGACCTACTTTTAGAACTTGTAGAAAGAAAAATTATCTTTTGGTGGGATTTCTAAGAGGATAGAAGCTGCTAAGATCTTTTTTACCATGTGGTGACAGATCATCTGATAAGTCAACATAGAGAAAGAGAACACAGACATGAAGAGAGACTCTTGAAAAATCTATGTGAGTCCTTGGATCAAGCAATATCTAAAGTAATTTCTATCTCTGGACTTTTCAATTATATATCAATACATTTTCTATTTTTTTCTGAAAACAGTTGGAGTGATAATCTTCCATTTATAAATAATTGACCTTAACTAATAGAGTCAATTTATATGATGGAAAGTCGGAAGTCTAGTGTCCAATAATCAAAATCCAAGATCCTGAGACTTTTTGGGCCTTCCAGGACCCATTATAGGAACAATAAGTCTTTTTGACAGTGGAGAGGAAAGACTTTGTCCAGGAGTGTTCTCCTCAGCTCTAACCCTCTATTTATGCTTCCCATATGATGAATAACATCAGTCAGGCCATTAATGCAGAGATAATTAACCAAAGATAATTAAAGGAACATTCTTCTTCCTTTTCAAAGCCATGCAAAGTCTACAATTAAAGGTTCATCCAATTATGACGGTGCCCATATTCAACACAAGTCACACAGTCTCAAAACAAAGCCTGCCCTTGAGAGCAAAAGAAAGTTTGAAATCAAAATAGGATTTCTGCTTCCTATTACATGTTATCAAGCCACTTACTCTTATGTCATGCTTTCAATGTATTTCATTTAGGAATTTTAAGTTTTTTAAAATTTTAAGAGCTATAAATGAATTAAATTTTAAGAGCTATAAATGAATTAATCAATTATTATTAATTTAGCAACAACCCAGAACAGTAAAATGTTCTAAACAAAAGGCATAGAGATCACTTCTGCAAGCACACAGCAGAACTATTTTAAAATTTTGAGAAACAGATCAAAGATATTTCCTAGTATTTATTTTTGTGAAATGCATTGTCTTTTGAAAAATCAATAGAGAGGAAATGAAGGAAACATGACCTTTCCTCTGCAGTATCTCAGAATCCGTCAACAGCATGTCCATGACACATGGCCTTATTTTGTCATGTATACCTTGATCTGGCAAATCCTAAGCTAGATATCTTATTTGGAGAATTACATTTCATGAACCATAGTGATCAGATATGAAGTGCAATTAAATGCAGTGATCTGTTTCTAGGGGCACATGTCTGATGTTTAATATTAACAGGAATTATATGAAAAAGTTCTAGCTGTGCACTATATTAATAATTATGTTTATGGACATTGTTTTCCTTTTAAAATATATACTTTCATCCTACTATGTAGTCCTTTTTGATCTCTTTGATCTTGAAATTTTCTGTGAAAGGTTGTGTAGGGGATACAGAAGGGACAGGCTGAAGAGAGAGGGAGATGAAAAGCAGCTAGATCTACCTATGCTCACTTACCTACATCAAGCCATTTAATCATCCTGGGGACAAATAAGCAGAGGAATTATCCCCATTTCTTAGGTGAGAAAACAGAGATTCAGAAAAACGAATTTATTCAAAGATCAGACAGCCAGCAAGTGACAGAAACAGAATTTAAAAACCAGATAAATCTGGCTGCAATGTCTGAGTTTTCCTCACAAATCAGGCTGCCTTATAACATTTCAAGTCAACACAATGATCCTTAAGTGGTTGTTTATATTTTTTACATCATTGACATATCATGATGATGAAATGTGATCAAGAATAGTTTGATGATAAATAAACCATATTATTTTATCTTGTGAGTTAAAGGATAGTTTTCTGTTTATGTTATGGCAATAGCAATAAATCACATTTCTATAACATTTCACAGTTTTGAAATATTTCCATATGCTCTATCTCCTTGTGATTCTGTTCTCACAACAACCTGCGAACTAAACAGAGCCAACATTATTCTCACTAGTTATTATTCTCTACAGTTGGAAAATCGAGAAGGAAGAGGTTTTCTCAAATCCAATGGGGAAAAAAAGCCTACATGAGAATGCAGGTCATTCATACACTGCTGCATTCAGCCTTTTAATAAATAATTTTGCATATCTGTTATGTGACACATACTCTTAATTTTTCAGTGATGTCCACACTATTACTCAGTTCATAAATTCCAACCTTAGATTACAGGTATATTAGAAACAGTGATGGTAGTGCCTACCAGCTGTAACAGCTTTTCAGACCCAACCTGTTCTTCTAAGAGAAGCTGACAGGTTGTTCTCTGAGTAAGCTCGTTAATTTGCATTGGCTCAAAAGCAGCAAGTCCATAAATGTCTGGTAACATATAAGGCTGTCTTACATGAAATATCTGCTCACAGGGGCAATGGCTGTTTCATAGGCAACTCAGATATTCTAATTCTATAATCTGAATAGGGAAATATGGAAAATAATAAAAACCTATTAGGAGGAGAAAAGACACTCAAAGGCAGAGACGAAGCGAACAGGAGAGACAGACTTTTGGGCTCAATGGCAGACTTATTAGACTTGCTTTTACTCAGAACATAAAGCTTTGCTGCATAATATGTTTAAAATAAATTAAAAAGACCTACATAGACTATACAGTAAGAGAGAACTATCCAGATGAAAAAAATGAAACAGAATCTTAAAGTTGAATGAGCAAGGGTTGAAGCTATGTTGCCTCTGAGGAAATAGGGTATGTGCCTTAATGGCTTGAGTTTTTAATGCTGTGTGCCAAAATTTGCCAACACTCCTTTTCCCCAATATTATGAATGTTGTAGGTGAGTTTTCCATAAAAATCAGAAGCAAAATTGGCAATGATATTATATGCCTGGGATCCTAAATTCTCTGACATTTCTGCCTACTGAGCAATGGAACTTGAGGGCACAGGCCTGTACAAAGTTATTAATAAGAGATTGGTCTTAGTCCAGACCTGTGTGGATCCCATTTTACACAAACTGAAATATTTAGAATAACCCTGAGTAGAAAAATTAATATAACAATTGGAACTAGCCTACCTTGCAGGGCCAAGGCAGAAACATCTAAGATACTGCTCCACAGAGGGAGTTCCAATATTTAGAATTTGCACAAGACTTCCTGTGAAGTTGACCACTGAAGGAATTCTTATAGACATGAAAAGCAGGCAGACAACAGACCTGCCAAATGGGAAAATTCATACATATGGAATCAAAGGAAAGAGAGAAGTAAGAAAAAGACTTTAAAATGAGTGTGTTTGTGAGTTTTGAGGG
Source organism: Geosciurus inauris (assembly GCA_004024805.1). NCBI lineage: Eukaryota > Metazoa > Chordata > Mammalia > Rodentia > Sciuridae > Geosciurus > Geosciurus inauris. Next base: position 107,325 of record PVHX01005768.1, read on the forward strand.
CTCAACATGTTCCCCAAATCCTGGATTTATAAAAAGGAAAAGTAGTAAAAGTTCATGATACAAAAATAAGTAGTTTGACTCTCATTGAACTTCTTATTAGTAAAAATTGAGGCTAGTCAAATTCTGAAATAAATATTATCAAAGTACTGAGGAAAAAATAAAACTGTCATCCTAAAATTATGTACCCAGCTAAGCCATAATTCTCCACCATGGATGAAATAAAGACATTTCAAAAAAATATTAAGTGAAATCACTATCCATGGAATTTATAAATAGAAAATACACTGTGCAATCCCAATTAAAATCCCAAAGGCCTTTCTTATAGAAATAGAAAAGGCAATCATGAAATTCATTTGGAAAAATAAGAGACCCAGAATAGCCAAAGCTATCCTGAGCAAGAAGAGTGAAGCAGGAGGCATCACAATACCAGACCTTAAACTTTACTACAAAGCAATAGTAACAAAAATGGCATGGTACTGGCACCAAAACATACATGTAGACCAATGGTACAGAATAGAAGACACAGAGAGTAATGCACATAAATACAGCTATCTCATACTAGACAAAGGTGCCAAAAACATACATTGGAGAAAAGATAGCCTTTCAACAAATGGTGCTGGGAAAACTGGAAATCCATATGCTGTAAAATGAAAATGAAACTAAACCCCTATCTCTCACCATGTACAAAACTCAACTCAAAGTGGATCAAAGACCTAGGAATTTGATCAGAGACCCTGCGTCTAATTGAGGAGAAAGTAGGTCCAAATCTTCATCACGTGGGATTAGGCCCCGAATTCCTTAACAAGACACCTATAGCACAAGAAATAAAAGCAAGAATCAATAAATGGGATGGACATAAACTAAAAAGCTTCTTCTCAGCAAGAGAAACTATCAATGAAGTGAACAGAGAGCCTACATTCTGGGAGCAAATTTTTGCCACACACACACCAGATAGAGCACTGATCACCAGGATATAGAAAGAGCTCAAAAAACTTAACACCAAAAAAACAAATAATCCAATCAATAAATGGGCTAAGGAGCTGAATAGAAACCTCTCAGAAGATGATATACAATCAATAAACATATATATGAAGAAATGTTCAACGTCTCTAGCCATTAGAGAAACGCAAATGAAAACTACCCTCAGATTTCATCTCACCCCAGTCAGAATGGCAGCTATCCAAAATACCAGCAACAATAAGTGCTGGCGAGGATGTGGAGAAAAAGGTACACTTAAACATTGCTGGTGGGATTGCAAATTGGTGCAACCAATCTGGAAAGCAGTATGGAGACTGCTTAAAAAACTTGGAATGGAACCACCATTT